>JADLZK010011588.1:0-267716 GCA_015847255.1 Hyparrhenia diplandra | reverse complement strand
AACCTACTCAGCCCTCACATGAAAAGCCACCTAGGGCGGTGGGCGGAGCCGAAATTATTTGCTTAGATTTTTTGCAATGATTTAACCATACACACTATTTTTTTCCATGGCAAACGACCGTGGCAGTGAAACCAAGAATTAATCGTAAAGGACCAGCCAAAAATAAAATATGAATTTGTGTGATTTTGTTTTAAGAGAAGTCATGAAAAATATATGACAAAAATCTTTCATTATATTTTCTAATATAGATTATTAAATTATATGTTCCATAAACGAATTTATTATGATGGGGGAGGGGGGCAATGGCCCCTGCTGCCAGCCCCCAAGCTCCCGCCATTGCCCAGGGCGACATGGTAAAAAAAGTCATTCCAAACTTCTTATTTTTGTTTAATTAAATTGATTCAGCTTATTCAAGGTTATTTTGCATATACTTAATTGTAGGTATAAAAGTATAATGGACAAAAAAAATTTCCAAAATTACTACTCCAGGTGTGGATATTTGCATTAATTATGTCTCAAAGCCATGATAATATATATGCATATGTATAGTTATTTTTGTATATACTATATTTTATATTTTTAATCGTTTTATAAACTTTGTTGACACTTGATGCCTCGGAGGATCCCTCACCCCACCTCCCCACAATTTATGGATCCTGACTCCATCCCTGTGTGTGTGGTGCGGTGGTAGGAGGTGGTACGTGTCAGACAAAATGTTGATTTTTAATCTCAAAAGATGCACTTGTGTATAATAAACTGAGAATTAAAGGAGTGTTTGGCACAACTCCTTCTGAGGAGGCTCTTTCAGAAGAGCCAGGGTCATTTTAGAGGAGCCACAATTTGAGGCTCCTCAAAACAGCTCAAACTTCTTTGTTTTTTTTTTTCTTAAAAACAATTGCTAAAAAAAAACATTTAGCGGTGCTCTTTCGGAGGAGCCAAAGCCGAGCCGAGGGCCGGAGGAGCCCTGCCAAATAGGCACTAAATCTTTGTAATTATAGTGGTTATTTTTTTTAAAAAAATATTAGTTTTATCATTTCTAAATGATTTCTAAAAAAGTATAAAAGTCATTTTAGGTACAATTGAATTGTTTATAAAAATCATTTTTAAGGATAGTGGACTTAACAAAATCGACTATAAAAGTTAATTTACGAGGGGCGATTCTCTTAGACAACCGCCCTAATTTTTTTCAGAGATGAGGTTAAAGCGTCTCTAAAAATGACTAATTAAACAATTGATGGCACCATAATGATTTTGATAACGAGCCCTAGAGGTTGTTTGACCGTTTGTAAAATTTGTTTGCATGATATATAGTGGCTTTTTGATATTATGTATATAGATATAAATAATATAAAAGATAGAGATTGAGATAAAAAAAGTTTAATATAGAACAAGCATATAGCAGATAGACTTGTATTTCTCATCAAAAGAAAGTAGCTTAAATACACATAGATTATACATATAATGTAGAAGACACATTTAGCGAGAAATAAATAACAATGACCAAAACATTATTATATATTCAAAAAACTTTCCACGTGATTACCATTCGAACAAAAATTTTACATCTGTCGTCATCTCTGTTCTAATAGTTTCAGAGTCGGACTATGTGTCTTTGTAGAATGTGTGCTATATTCTAACTCATATTATGAGTGAAAAGACATGTTTGTAGTAGTGTGTAGAGAAGAAGATAAGGGAGATAGAGATACAAATTAAGTTTGATATAGGACAAACATGTACTCCAAGAAATACACACGATAGACATAATACTTAGGATCAAAGAAAGTTGCTTCAATACACACAGATTAGACATATAAAGTAGAAAAATACATTTTGTAGCAGAAAGAAATAAGAATGATCGGAACATTATTATTATATAAAAGCGCGCAGTAATTCCATCATCATGCACGTACCCACACTAGCAGTTCCTCGATCTGTCTGACTGATCAGGAGTAGCCCAGTCTAAGCTGAAGATCAGACGTTCTTCAGTGCCATCGCCATGACTACACGCTCCCATCCTCAACTCCAGGTTCTTCCCCTCCGGAGTAGTCATCAGTCGTCGCGGCGGACGATGTGGAGGAGAAACGGTTGTTGGCTAATGGAACAGCAGGCAAGCCTCCATCGCTGCTGCTGGCACTGGCAGTGCCGCCGCGCGCTAGCAGCGACGACAAGCTGAGCCCAAGATCAAGAACTGCGCAACTAGGGTCGTTATTAGGGTTGGATGGGGGTGCAATACAGTGTGAGATGTACTGTTGGTGGATCAGCCTGGCCCTGTCAACCTGTGGACGTTCATGTGGCCTCCCAGCCCTTGTGCTGACCTGAACTCCTTCTTGCAATACCCGCAGGTGTAGGGACGACGACGACGACGACGACGAGGGCGACGGCCTTACCTGTGGCGCCGGCGGCGGCCATGAGGCGGCGGCGGCAAGGTGGTGTCACTGCATGGCGGTTGTTGCTGCTGCAGCTTGATTTGGCCGTCATCTACTCTTTCCATAGCTAGCTAGTCGAGTGGCGCGTGTAACTAACTACCTTTGGGCAATGGACAGATGGAGGGGTGCTATAAACCAAAGCTGAGCTAGTTGAGCTAAGAAGTGAAGGGTATGTGTGTATATATATACACACATGATCGAAGCAGAGTGAAGGCAAAGATAGAGGTAGCACACTTGCCAGGACTCCAGAATACGTGATGAGCTAATTGCCACAAAGAGATAGGTAGCGGGTTGTGAAGCTTAGAAAGAAAAAAATAAAATGGTCTGCAAGCAAGCGTCCATCGGTCCATGCGTCCCTGTCCGGGCCCCGCGCTCTCCTCTCTCTCCCTGCTGCTGCGAAAGCGACACACAGACGTGATCCATCATTCCATGAACTCGACCTGCTGTCTCCGATTCTCAAACTTTGCTAAGAGACGACATGCATGCTTGTGAACTTGTAGTAGTCTGCAAGCTAGCTCCGCGGCTAGCTACAGGACCTGCACCCATACATGCAGGCAACACCAAAAGGCTGCATGCATCGTTGTCACACGCGTAAGCGCAGATGGTGGCCCTGGTACTTTTCTTTTATTTCTCTCGATCGGCACCACCCGCACCGCACGTCCTCAGTCAATAATCCGCTTCCTACGCCGGCCGCGGTATACGCTTCTCAGAGTACTAGTAGCAGCTAGCTAGGATGCCGCTGCATGATGATAGCTTCACCCGGCCATCCACGACCAGAGGCCAACATGGGGTCAAGGTGCACGAGCGCGGCGAGCTGCTTTCGCCGAGGCATGCATGGAGATGTAGCAGTGAACAGGACTGCTGCAGGAGCATGCACGCACGCCGGCAAACCGGCCCCCGCCTTATCTCTCCAAGCTAGGGCAAGGGGCTGCAAGTTGGTACACCGAGACGTGAGGCCGGAATCTCCGATCTTAGCCACACAGCAACTCATCATGTGCACCGTCGTCACATGAGCCGGCATGGAGCGACAACGTACTAATGTTTTCCTGAATCATAGTAGATCGAGAGAGAGGGGGGAGTGCAGCCTCATCGTCGGCAACAAACCTTTTCAACCTTTGCGTTGATTCCTTTTAGTGCAGCCTCTGTGGTAGGAGTAGGTCTTAGGTGTAGAGTGCAATCGCTCTTTCGTCTTCCTTTTAGCTTGGTAAGTTTGTAATATGTGCTGTCTCGTAGTGGTGTCACATAGTTCATTCCTCTTGATGAAAAACATACCTAGATTCACTACTACATAAAAATAACTTCCGCAGCGTTTTTTTTATTTATTTTCATGGCAGTTTTGTAAATGCCATGGAGCAAAAGGTCGTGGGTAATCAATAATTTACCGTGGCGGTTTTGATGCCTACCGGTTAATAGAAAAATAAAAATAAGTAAAAAAAATCCCATATCCAGCTCGAGTTCATGCATGGGATCCGCCACCCCCGCCTAGATCCTCGCGGGAGATCCGCCGCCGCCGCCTAGATCCGGCCTCACGGGCCACCGGATCCGGCCTTGTGGCCACCGGATCTCGCATCCTACCGTTACCCGCGCGTGCCGGTGGAGGAGGAGGCGCTTCGCCCTGGCCGTGTCCGCAAGAGGCCGCGATGTCCACGCTGGTGGGTGGGGAGAAGGGGCTCCGCCGCGCCGCCACGAATCCGTGAGACTAGCCATCGCCATGAGATAGGGAGGGGAGGATGTGGTGAAGTGAGAGAGAAGAGAGAGGAGGCTAGATGGGGCCAGAAAGGGAGAGGGAGAGTGTCACTCGTCTGTTGGGTTGAGGAGAGAAGTGAGGGGAGGAGTGGGGAAGGTGGGATTAAACCCTAGGTTGGGTGTGTGCTCGTTTTTATATCTTTTGGAGGTATTACTAGTCTTGGAAATGTTAGCAGGCTGGGCCATATAAAAAACGTGGCGGTTAAAACTGCCACGGTTAATTAAAAACTACCACGGTTAGTGGAAGCATTAACCGTAGTATTTAAAAAACGCCACGGTTAATAAAATGAAAACGCCAAGATTTTTTTGTAGTAGTGATTCCTTGTTTGCAATAATAAATAAATAATCCCACATATTTGCTTAGAGAAAATACGGTTTTATCACAATATACATAGCCATTCATAAATTTATATACTCGAAGCAAACAACAACTGTTGTTTCATTTACAGATTCTCTCTTGGAAATTCAGTTGGCTAAGACATGGTTTTGATTCTCTCTTGGAAATTCAGTTGGCTAAGAGATGGTGTTGACTCTCAAATGGGCCCATGCCAATTTTGAGATGCTCATACTAGTTTTAGCCTGGTCTAAGGAGAACTCTATAAAGCAACAAAATAATAGCACCGTGTTGTTTTTTAACAAGATAAGACCACCCCTACTCCTTATAAATGGGGTACATGACCAATTGAGGATACCAACTCACAATCATCAAAATACAACTCAAACCCTCTTTTTGTCGTATCTTTTCCAACCCCATGTCGTTTAGAGCAAGTATTATAACAGACTGTAAGCCGGCTAAATGCTGACATGGAAGAGAGGAGAGAGAGAGGAGAAGCAGGCTGTAAGGCCTACTTGGTCACAAGAACCAAGAAAATATGCGAGATAGACCCAACTTTTGCAATTTGGCCCTTTTTTGAACAAATTTTCCTTTTACACCCCTGAGCGACATATGTGCACGTTTGGACCCTAAGGGTTGGAACCAAGCCTCCTAGCGCCGAGGTTAAACGTCTCGACGCCAGCTCGCACGACGCCGTGGGATTTGGCCAGAGACACGGGCGACCGAGGTGGCGGGCGACAACGTGGACAAGAGCTCGGCGCTGCAGCCTTTGGCACCGAGCTCAGAGCCGTAGATCCCAGCGCCAACGTCCACATATTTGTTCCACTCGCACATGCCGACATTTGTTCCTCCTCCCTCTCAGTTTCTTCACCTCCCCCATGTTCCCAATCTCTCAAATCGTTTATTTGAACCTTGAAATTTTGGATTTGGATTTGGTCATCAGCAAGGTATTCTATTCCCACTCCTCAATTTTTTCCATTGATTTCATATATATTGTTAGTTTTTCAATACCCCAGTATGTGCAATGATTTTTTTTTTTTTTTTTCCGTGTAATGTTAGAATGCTAAGGCGTGGTACAGCTAAGAAACAAAGGTAGGATATTGTCATTGTCGATTGTTGCATTTTGATCAGTTATACTTGAAATGGTAATCAATTGGTTTAGGGTTTAGTGTCATATGGTTTGAGTTAATAGAATGAAATTGTTTCGGTTGTAGCTATGCTCGTTTGTTAGAAGATCCCTATGTCCCTAAGCCTCTCCAACAGGGTGTGGTGATCCTTGCAAAGTAGACATTTCTGAAGATGAGGAAACCTATCTGTAGAGGTATTGGATGTGTGCCAATTTTCAATGGGCGCCTATAGAGCAACAACACCACACTCAAATGTTTGTGAGTATATTTCTTTTTGATTTTTGTTGTCTGATTATGTATTTGCTTTGTAACAATTGTTTGTGTTGCAGACCCCTCCACCGCTGTGTGATTTTGAGTAGTGGATCGACATTGATATCAGTCAGCTTAACAAGGATATCCTGAAAGGTCGGAAAGAGTTCACTGCAGAGTTAAAACAGAGGCATGAGGTGTTGAAGCAAAAAGCGGCTGAAGAGAAGGAGTATAGGGAAGAGGAGCAAAGAGGATAGCCATTGCTCAAAGGGAGGAGATGGAGAAGCTGGAGCGTGTCAGGCGCCGAGCAAAGGCAACGATGGGGGAGAACCCCGATGCCCTAAGGAAGGTAAAGGGGCCACGTTGCACCTAGTAGTCTTCACGACTAGCTAGTTATGTCTTTTATTCATGAACAATGTTGCATGGTCTGCACTCCGAGGTAGTTATGTGGTTTATTCATGAACAATGTTGTATGGTGTTGGTCTTTTTATTTTGTCGGACTAAGACATGTCGGATTCGTCGTTTTGTTTGACGACATTGAACTTTAAATGTTATTTCGTTATGTAATGTTCTCAGATATTGGGTCTTTGAATTTTATTTTTTGATTCGTTTAAGTGGCGATGAGGGCGGCCAGATGGATTGGAGGCGGCCGACGGTGGCAGGCTTGGACAAACGATGGCATCGGGGCTGGAAGGACGGCGGCGGCGACAGGTCGGCAAGCGACAGGAGGGATTTGATTGGATTTGGAATTGGATTGAGGGATTCCATTCAGTCTGTAAGTATGTGGGATTTTTTCAATTTAGTCCTCAGCACCAGGATCTAGGTGCCGAGCTCCGCACCATCTGTGGCTCGGAGCTCGGCGTCGGGACCTCGGCCGACATCCTCGGCCACGTCGGGCGCCACGGTTCACCACCGTGTCCGGCCTCGACCCCTCGGCCCTCGGCGTCGTGCTAGCGCCGTGGTTCACCACCATGTGTGCGGCCTCGACCCTCGGCGTCGGGCTAGCGCAGAGACGTTCAACCTCGGTGCCAGGAGCCCTGGCTCTGACCCAGGGTCCAAACATGCACATATGTCGCTCATGGGTGTAAAAGTAAAATTTGTTCAAAAAAGGACCAAATTGCAAAAAGTTAGGTAAGATAGACAAGTGGGCCATGTTTTAGTTAGGAAGAGCTAACGATGGGCTCAGAAAAAGATGTAAAGAACCTTACATCCAGCAAGCTAGTTGTATTATTAAACTTGCTCTTATTGCTTGATCTGACAATTAAGGATGGGATCCTAAACTTTCTGTCGACCTAGGCCAACCCAACAATGTCCACGCCTCGACGGTTGTGCCCCAGCAAGATCCGCCTGCAAGCGACCTCGACAGCCGATCCTGACTCCGCTTGATGGATTCTTGACCATGGCAACCGACCCCAAATGCGCCTCCTAGGCGCGCCCAGTAGCTGCCGGCAGCTACGCTGCCCACTCGTGTGCGCCGGTTCTCTCGCCCCACCGCATTGCACATGCACCGCGGCGGGTCCCAGCCCCGCTCCTCTAGCAACCTGGCTTGCCTCGGTAGGGCTTGGTGGCGGCGCCGCTAGCACCTCACCGCGCATCGGGTGGTCCCTACCTTGCCTCGGCCGGCTACGCCCCCGGCGGGTTCGCGCCCGGCTGCTGCCGTGAGCCCGTGACACCGGTGTGTCGCCTCGACGGTCTTGACTTCAGCATGTGCTGCCCCTCGGCGGTCGTTCCCGATGAGATGTGCCCTGACAACGGCGGACGCAACACCTCGAGCATGCGGCGCTCTCTCTCTCCCTTTTTGCTCTATCCCTCCTAGACAACAGACTCTTTTTGCATACAACCCCGCATGCGCCAATATTTAAATGTTGTAGGTGTGGTTGATGTCATATGTTGCTAGTGTTTAAAAGTATTTTTCAGTTCTTTCAGATTCTCTTCTCCCTGCCTTTACAAATGTATTTTTCGGTTGTTACAAACTCTTTAAAGGTATGTTGCAATCGAAGCATATGTTGGAAAAGTAGATCGGGATGGGTGTGTGGTTCGGCCGGGGCTCGCGGATGAAGGTCGCGGTAGCCCGAGGGTTGATGCGTGCTCGCACTCACGCGGCAGATGTGGCGGGGTGGCGGGGCGAGATTGGGGGCGTGCAGACTTTGGCTCCGAGCATGTTGGGGACGTGCATGTGGGGTGGGGCGAAAGTGGACGCGGAGGGTTAGGCACCTTTTCAACGTGACACATGTGGTGCGCCCGAACATCCGGGCGCTAGTGGTTCCCTAGTAGACTTGATAGTCTTCAGATGAGAGCCAAATTTGGTAATCTTACTATGAGAAAATTGAACCATATTTTTTGTGGAAGCCTTTGAACCACAAATAACAATAGATGTGAAAAACCTTTTCGAGAGATGCCCATGGTCGTAAAAGTAGCACAATGGTATCCGTGCTAGCTAGACTTGTAGAAGTATTATCAATATTTACTAAGGGGGTTTCTCGTAGTGCTGCCACGGGTATGAGGTAGGGAATATAAATGTAGATTCCATGGTGTCTCTACCGTAAATATCATATTTCCTATGCTAGTGAACTTTAATAGTAAATGATAGTGAAGTGTTAAGGTGGACATATTGCATGTCAAGAGAAATTGCTAGTGGATTGCTGAGGTGAACACTTTGCATGTCAAGAGAAATTGCTAGTGGGGTTGATAGTGGATTGCTGAGGTAGACGCTTTGCATGTCAAGAGAATTAGCATAGTGAGTTTTATTATTATAGGAGTATTAGATATTAGATTAGATTAGATGTGGAAGAAAAAAACATAATGCCATCGCCGTGCCGGAACTCAGACATGTATCTTAGGTGAGAATCCAACAGCAACCATCCTAAACAACTAAAAGATGCTCTCTTGCAATTTGCAAAGCATTGTGCAACCCATTGTATCAGAGTTACCCAGTTTATCCCCCATCATCTTCTATGCAGCATTGCACTTCACTGAAACCAGTGGCAGAGCGTGATGCAAAGTCAAGCGGGGGGCCAAATCCCAATTGCTCGAGCTCATGAAGCTCACTTGCGAGGCAGAGCGAGGACAGAAGCTCACTTGCGAGGCAGCAAGGACAGGACGGGCGACTTCCTACAATGCCTAACTACTGCGCCCAGCAAGTGCCGCAGACAGCGAGAGATCGAGCAGCGCGTCAGCAGTAGCAAACTGATATTTAGTACTACAGAAAAAAAAAAAATAGGAGAGAAAAAAACCAGAGAAACATAAGACATTGATTTTGCAACAAGGGCCTTGTTTAGATGGCTAAAAAATCAGAACCAAATGTCACATCGCATTAATGTAGAAGACGTTTTAGCTTTGTTAGTGGTAAATATCATCCTACCATGGAAGAACTAGGCTCAAAAAAAATCATCTCGCAATGTACATCTAAACTGTGTAATTAGTTATTTTTTTTTACCTACATTTAATACTCCAAACATATGTTTTTAGTGTATTTAATGTGATGTGATGGAGAGAAAGTGGGAAAAATGTTAGAAATTTTAGCCATCTAAACAAGGCCAAGGTCAATTATGTTCTTGCATAATAAGTTCCCTTTGAAAAGCATTGGCGCACGTGTAAACGAAGTTGCTCTACCGCCTACCTTTATTTTATTATTTGAATCCTATAAATTTCGGTTCTAAATTGTAGTGCGTTTGACTTTTTCAATCCCAAGTTTGACCACTGCCTTATTCAAAAATTTGTGCAAAAATATCACTGCTTTTGTTATGGCATGCTTTATTAAGGTCCTTAAGAATTACTTAAATTTGATTATGTTTGCACAAATTTTTTGAATAAGAAAAGTGGTCAAACTTGGGGTTGAAAAAAAGTCAAACGAATTATAATTTGGAACAGAGGGAGTACAAAATATAGAGGTTTCATGAGGTTCCGCCAGTGCTCAAGATTATAAGATTGGACATGCAATTCTTGTATAGAGGTTTGAATTGTGAAAATTTAAAAGAGTAAATTTGTTGTGGAGAAAACCCGCTCCCAGCGTGGCCACGGTAGCAAATTTATTTTTGGGCCGTTTGATCGTGGCTTGACGTCCGCATCTGGTTCTAGCTACTGTGCTTCTCGCCAAATATATACCCGTTCACCCATCTCCTCTCAGTAAAAAAAAAAACAAAAAAAAAAAACCCTCACGCCTCCACCTCTTCCCCGTGCTCCTTCCGCAGCTCCAGGCGCTGCCACCGCCGCTCGCGCTCCACCCGTGCCTCCGCTTCCTCTTCCTCTACCCTCTCCTTCCTCTCTCCATTCCAGCGCTCTCTCGCGCTCTCTCCCCGACGGGCGCAGAGTGAGGGCGCCCATGGCGCCGTACCGGCTAGGGCGGGCCCGCCGCTGCCCGCGGGTGTGGGCGGCGCCCGGCGTGGAGGCCACCGGCAAGGGCCGGTCCACAGCCATGGCCAACCTGCTCCTCCCTCGCGGCGTGGCGTGCTGGCCGGACCTCGGCCGCTGTCGGGCGACGTGCTGGCGGAAACCCTAACCCTAGGTGTCTGTACGGCGGCGGCTGCCACGCCCCGGCGGCGGATGCAGGCGCCAGCGAGCGCACCCGGCTCTCCAGCGTGGTGGTGTGGTGGCACGTCGCCCAGGCGAACCCAGCGCGGCGGTGCCCCGATGTGGCGGCGGCCAAAGGGTGGCGACGACCGCACCCGGCTCTTCAGCTCCCTCCTCTTCTCTCGCTACTCCTAGCTCAGGCGCGGGGCGAGGATCTCGCTCATCTTCTCCGCTCAGTCGTGCTGGTGAGGCTCCATACTGCTCCTTCTCCTCGTCCTCTTCCTGCTTCGCACCACATGGCGTTCCTCACGTTGACGACATTGGAAGCTAAAGTTTGACAACAACGAGCAGAGATAGTTCTTGGCATGGCCATGCTTAGGTTACTTTCCCATCTATTCAATAAGTTATATGCTTCTTTTTCCTGTCAGTTCTAGCTGTTTGCTGTTGTAGTCTCTATCCATTAGAGAGTTGTGGAGTATTACTAATGGTTTTTATTTACCTCTCAAGGAAGACCAAACAAAAGTTTTAGTCCTAGCATTAATTCTATGATTCCATCACGAGGTATTGAAAGCTTATAAACTGTCATAGTATCACTCAGTTTGTTGAGAAAGATTTCAAGCTTGCTGATACTGTCATGAGGGATTTACTGGACCAGCCTGAGCAGTAAATGCAGGTGATGGTTTTATTTGTGAGAATAACAATGATGATCGATCAGAACTAAGGTGGATTATCATGGCAGTAAAAGAGCACCTACAGTTGTTACCTGAATGGAGCATTGCAAATGTTAAGAGGGAGAACAACAAAGTAGCTCATGAATTAGTTCACTTAGCTAGGCGAAATGCGCATTCTGCAACTTGATGGAGCCAGGCGTCTGTGTGCATACATGCCCTCCTTAATGATGTTTGTAAATTACAGCTTAGTTAATGGAATTTCCAACTTTTACCTCGCAAAGAAAAAGAGGTCTCGAGCTACTGCTACACAACAGCTAAATTTCTGATGGTGCCAGTTTTGAAGCAGCTGAATTCTGACGTGTACTTTTGTGCCAGGTTGTTACCAGATTGTGCGGTGTTTAAGCAGTTCTGACTTTTAGGCAACCAATGCTTATCTGCTCACCAGGTAAATAATTTTGTTACGATAATGGTCAGAATCTATATATATCCTGCCAAATTACAGGGCTGCAAACTTTGGTTTTAGTTTGATATTTATTTAAGTTAGATTATCTGTACAAACTTTCAACAATCTACAGTTTCGTTTTGCAATTGCCTGTGGTTTATTGCATCATGCAAGGCTGATCTGAAAATACTGCCATTTTGTGTTACAGCTGATGACAATACAGCAACAGATTACATAAAAAAAACAAAACAGCAACAGAGAAGGGCGTCTCCACTGTAGCGGATACGACAATAGCAAAATCAATATGCATCTCTACTGAAGAGGCTCAACATCTGAGTCAAGAACTGATGTGTCAGTCATATTGTGTTTTGTATTGCGCTTTTAACCACATTACCAATTTATGTTACTGTCTTTTTTCTTTCATCAGTCAACCTCTGCTTTCTGCTCTGGCAGGGCAGATGATGCTCTCTTACCAGCTATTGCTTGTCACTTAGTAGGTATCGTTTTGTCTCCTGAGCTCCACCCTCCATGTTAAACAACCCAGCTAGCTGATTGCTCTGCCTACTGTCTGAACAATCAGTTCTTGTGAGGAAAGATATAAGTTGATGAGTTTCTTGTACTTTTGTCCATTCCGTAGTTTTCCATGTATATGCTCAGATGCTCCTAGAACATGATCAAGTGACGATCCATAGTGTATGATGAGCTATTTTGTACTATATGATGTACTCCTTTGTTCATCCACTGGGGCTCAATTTGTTTATTGTAGGTACTTGATTTGGTGCACTTGGCGGGCATGCCCAGTTACCAATGACCTTGCTCAAATGGTTAGTTTTTGTCGTGCATGTGCTTGCTTATTTACACATTCTTTCCTCTGTCATCATGTTGGAGACCGGTTGGATTCTCTCTAGCATTCTTTTGCTTCGATGTAATTTCTCCTTTTTTTTTTTTCATTTTCCCTGTCTTGCTGGCCCATACAGATTATACATAGCATCTTTTCATTTGGTTAAACATAACACTGGCCATGTGAGCTTTACTATGAAGTTTTTTTTATGTATTCTTGAAACATGTAGGCATAAATTTGTAGTTTTACATATAACTGAATCAGATTGTACAGCTTGTTCCAAATTTTCTACTACTGTCCAATGTAAAACTACAAATTGGCTGGATATCTCCAATGTATCTTGGACAAGTGATACAGTTACAATGAACACATACCTGTCTTCAATCAGATTGTATAGTTGCGATTGTCCAATGTATGTCTTCTTGATCAAGTCTTGAACAAAACAAATCTTAAAGCACATTTAGATGGTTGGCTACAGTTACTGTATGTGTTAAGATATTATATTTTTGTTTATAGTTTCCCTGAAGATTCTGCTACTTTAGATTTTCACCTTGCAAAAATAATAAAATCTGAGCTTTTATTTATGCTAACCTCTTTGAGCATGGTTTGTTTAATTATCTCGGTGGCCTTGAGTGTAGGATCTATGAATGACATTGTGGCTGACATTGTGGATAGCCTGAAGTTCCTTTTCAACCCTTTCAAAGCTGTAAGATTATAGTCATGTACAATATGTAAAATTTTCTCTAAGTCGAAGAAGAATGTAGCCATGCTCTGAGCTGATTATGTGTGCTCTGTTTTCTCTGATGTTGGCATATCCAGTAGTACAAGTTGGTTGTAATGACCTCTTAGATACAGAGTGTTGTTATAAAAGTACTTAGTCGCTTATAAATACATAGTTGTTTTACCTATATATATAGTTCCTACTGATCCTCCAGAGTGTTGTTATACATTTTTCCTGCTCCATTCCTTCCAACAGCAACTGTTTTTTTAGATAATGTCCAACAACAACTGTTATCCTGCTTTGTTATAATTAGTGAAATTTTTCTCTGCAGCTAGAAACTTGCCACTAATTTCTCACGAATTTTTACAGTTTGTTATAATTAGTCAGATCGCAGCGGCTATTATGCTAAGCACTGGGCCTGAAAACCAGTGACTCTGCCACGCTGTATCCTTTTGTGAAGCCATCAGGTTTGCGCTCTCTGCAATTTTTTTGCCCATCCACTTGATTTCGCTGTTCTAGCTGGCTCCTCTTTCCCCTGAGGTCTGTTGACAAAAATATCAAAAGGCCTGTGATGCAAACAAAAACATATATTCGTGCACAAACAGACATACCATAATGTTCTAGCCCGCTCTTGCCTTTGGCGATGAAACTCAGCCATCTAGCAGCCTGTAACCATCATGTACCTTGTTGCGACTCCTAAATGGCTTCCATCGCCAAAGCATAAAAAGATGGCTATTTAGACGCTCTGGTGACTGCATAAGCCTGAGGCCAATTGTTTTATCCAAATTTCACTCTTTAGGCCTTTATAGAATGCAAGGATTTCTGCCGAGTAACCAATGAATCTGCTTTATTTCGTGTTTCCCATCATTTGTGTAGATTACTTTTCCTCCATCAACAATAGCAGATTATTGTTCTATTCAACTACATCAACCACTTTACAACGCCACTAACAATACACTAACCTGTTCACAAACAGGTGTCCTTGCTGAAAACTGCTGCTCCTGTCGCCAACCACAGATGCCACCCGTCATGACCACTTCCTTCCATGATTTCCTTATGATGATCCAGTACTCGCCGCTTGTAAATTAGTATGCCTGTATCGCCGATCATGTACGCCGATCATGACCGGACTTATTTCTATCTTAGTGTGCATGTACCTCTAAGGTTACAAAACTTATTACCTATGTATTGTATTCCAGACATGTTATTGAGCCGCCATATTATTCGAGGTAACTAAACAAATACTGCCTCAGCTTAGCTGCGCAAGCATGGGCGCAAGAAATCACTAGTATATTTAGTACAAAATGAATATGGATATCAGTAGTAGTTCAGAAGAAAGTAAACTGAACAAATCAAACCTATTCAAATGCTCAAGCACAGGTGTTATTACACTTACATGTTACATCGAGGTTGAAGATATTTGAGGTGTGACTGACACTTGTCAATTGTATTGACTGCCTCCTCGTCAAATGAAGTTGAACATGACAAATAATGATCTTTAAATTCATATATAGTGTTCAAACTTAACTTGATATGCTAGGATCATCCCAATCCAGACCCTCAATCAGTATATCGTACTTGTGATCCATATGTGACTGCAAGCAATCAAGAACAACCAGGACATTGTTTACCTGGCTCTTTTGATCTGTTTTCTGCTGTGAAAGTATAAACTTTATTGCCAACTTCTATCCAACTACACCCGATGTTTGTTTTCAGCCCTTTCTCCTTCATCACCTTCCTCACTCTTGCCACATCATCCCAGCAGCCAATGCTCCCATACAAATTTGCTAGCTGGACATGAGTTGCAGCACAACTTGGTTCCAGCTTTAAACGGTGCTCTGCAGCTTGTATGCCGATCGAAATGCTTCCATGCACCCTACAGGAAGCTAGCAGGGAGCCCCATATGACACCATTTGGAGGCATGGGCATCGCCTGGATCAGATCCCATGCTTCATCAAGCAGGCCTGCACGGCCAAAAAAGATCGACCATACATGAGTAGTGATCTATCTCTGGTATTACTCCATGTTCAATCATTGCCCTGAAGCAGCGTCGGCCCTCCTCCGCAACAAGGCACGCATGCCGGCAGGATGAGAGCACGCCTAGGAAGGAGATTGCATCCGGTATTATGTGCCCTTCCATTTCTTTTAGCAAGTCTAGGCAATGCTCAGCAAGGCCATGCTGTGAATATCCAAAAATCAAGGAGTTCCAAGAGACCAGGTCTTTGTATGTAATGCTCTCAAATACAGCTCGTGCTTCACCAATGCTCCCACACTTTGCATACATTGATATCAGTGCATTGGACACATGCACATAGGAATCAAAACCCATTCTCATTTGTAGGGCTTGCATACTTTTACCAAGTACAAGAAATGCATGATTAGTGCAGACACTGAAGATAGTTGCAAATGTGATGTCATTTGGCTTGCATACAGATTGCCTCATCAGTGCAAATAAATGGAGACATGGTTCGACCTGATTATCCTGGGCATAGCCAGAAATTAATGCTGTCCATGTCACAGTATTTTTTGCTGTCATATTTTGGAAAACCTGATGAGCAATTTCCAATTGGCTGCATCTTGAATAAAAACTGATCAGTGAGCTGCCGATGAGGATAGATGAGACACATCCTACTTTCACTAGTAGGGCATGGAACTGTACACCTGTGGTAAGAATTTTCCCATCAGCACAGTAACTCAGTGCAGATGCCAAAATAGATGCATCTGAACTGATTTGTCCACTCCTATGCAACTCCACAATTTGCATAAACATGTTCTCCTTTTGTGAGTCTAGTTATGGAGGGGCAAACTGAGGTATTATTTGAGACAATGTTACAGTGTTTAGGCTGTGCTTGATCTGAGCTTGAGTTAGCAAAGCTCTCTCTACCCTTAAGCATAGCATGCAGTCTTGATTGACTCCCAAGATGTCATCCATACAGCCATTGATAAGGCGGTGATGCGAGGGAACCTTCTCTTGGTCATGATGATGCTTGATGGTACAAGGTCCAAAACTCTCAATGCATTTTGAACGTTGGCACACCTCTGCTTTCTTGATCTCTCGAAAGTGTTGGGAATGTACCAAAATTTGCCACAACTAGATGAATCGTTGCAGCCACCGCTGGCATAACAGCATGGTCTTTGAGATGGCAGTGGTAGAAGAGATATCTGTGCATGTCAGCAGTGGACCATCAAGAAAAATTTCCATGGGGGTGACAATCCACAGGTGCAAACAAGTTGGATTTTATAGGATAACTGCATCATAAAATCCACCATAATTAAGTCAAACTTTCAAAGATTAGGCTACTTGTGCTAGGCTAGTAATTGTTGAAAGCAAAAGTATGAAATAGTCTTCCATGGCTAGAAAATTATAAGCATTCTAGGAAAAAAAAAAAAAAGAGCATCACACAATATTGTTTCATGTAATTTCAAAATGCTTTGGATCAGATCTGAATACAAATAGCTTAGGGCCTATTTGGCAGAGCTCCCAGAGCAGCTTCCAGGCTGAATCCAGGAGAAGCTCTGCCAAACAGTTTTTTTTTCCTAGGAAGTGATTCTATGATGATTCTGTAAAGTAATTATCTGGAATCAACTAGGGGCTGGGAACTGAAAAAAGTATCTTCTCCTGATTCACTCCTTGATATGCATAGAGTTTATCATAGAGAAACACTCAGTCAAAGAATCACTTCTCTCAGAGCTTCCATAGAGAATCTAGAGCAGGATGAGCTCAACCAAACAGACCCTTACAATACTATGTCTCTACTAAAATCACAGAATAGTCAATTGCAAAAAGACAGGGTGGAAGAATTATTTTTTTTTTCTGAGCACACTAGCGCAAGTTCCTTCAGGATACCAGACTCTTCTACATGGCATTCATATGCTGAATCACAAATTCTTATTTCACAATCACCAATTACGCACTAGAGATGCAGCGTAGCAGTTGCACCTAGCAGAGGCAAAGCAGCAGCAGAGGCAGAGCACTAGAACAGCAGCGGCACTGACAGCCCGACCACGATGCAACCGCGGCAGCACTGGAGGATAGGGTTAGGGTCGGGTGGTCCAGCCGCCCGGTGGAGTCCAGCTCCGGCGGCACCACAGCAGGTCGCTGGAGTCAGGAAAGATGACATTGTCTTGTCCGGCAGCATTGGCCTATCTGGGACAGGCAGTGGCGGATCCCGAAACTGGGCAAAGGGGGCGCTAAATAATAGAGGACTAGAAATCCTACTAGCCACTAGTATATACAATAGATATAACAAAGAAAACAATCTTATATGTTTGATATAAGAAATGATTTTTTTAATAGCAATTTATAAGTTCAGAGCTCATAACTTAGACTGAGATCCTATGCTCATCAAAGAATTTCTCCTAAATTCTCACGTGTATATGATTCAGTCTATCCTATCATAAACAAACATGTTCTGGACATAGGATCTACCAATCTTGTGTAAGGACATGAATCAAAATCTACACCGTTTAGAAGTTCTAGAGGCTCAAAATTCGGCTCACTAGGTACCAAATTCAGAGTTGTGTTCCACCAAATAACCAGATTATTGACATGACTTACACTGTCATATAGTTATATTTACACCACCTTATTATAACTATATTTACAATGATTTTTCAGTGATGTAATTTGGGAAAAACCCAAATATATACAGATTTTTTCAAAACAAATGTGCAAATTATTTCTGTGTATTCCAGAATCATAGAAATATATGTCAAAATGTTCACAAATGCCATCAAATTATTCACAAATTTACAAAATTACAAATGAAAGACCACGACAGAGAAGAACAGACAGCAGGGGACTGGGGGACGTGGGTGCTGAGGGCTTGCCTGGGGGCCAGCGGTGCAGGGCCGCCTGGGGCGCGGCGAGGCGGCGGCGCAGTAGCAGAGAGGAGCGGCGGGGACGGCTTCTAGTCGAGGCGCGAACGAACGGCCGAATGGCGGAGGCCGGAGGCGGGGTAGGCGAGTAGCAGAGAGGAGGGGCGGCGCGGTAGTGTTGAAGTTCGGCCGTTCGGAGTTCCTCCGAGTCAGGGAGTTCGAGAGGAAGGATGCGACTCGGCGAAGGAACGCGGGGACGAGATCGGCGACGGCACAGGACGAGACCGGTGGCGCGTGGTGGAGGGGCGGTGGGACGGCGGCGGAGCCCGGAGAGGAAGAGGAGAGGAGGAGCGTCAGGCTTATGCGTCAAACTTCGAAGCCCATAACTATTCTTTGCTGGGCCAAAAAGCCCATCTCTCAAACTTGCACTGTATGGACAAAGCAAAAGATTGATATGTAGCCGCCTACGGCAACCTCGATAGACCCAGTCCCATGGACCGGAAAGACACAGCCCTGCCAGTCAGGTATCCACGCGGGCCGAGGCTCCTGCCCCCCCACCGCGACTCGTGCACCGGGTCCACGCTGACCCCTTCACCGGGGCGGCGAAAGATCTCAGCCGCGACGGGCTGAGCGCCGGCGAGCGCTCGCTCACCCGGGCCTATAAACTGGACCCCGGCTCCTCCTCTCGCGTCGCAGAAGGCCAGCCTCCGGCTGACGTGGCGTCCCGCGACACCACCACACCCTCACCAGCCCCCGCGGGTCTCCGACCAACCCCTGCTAGAAGCTGCTTCCAAACCCTAGCGTAGGTGGAAGAGGAGCGTGGAGGAGCTCAGGGATGGCGAAGGCGAGAAAGCAGAAGGGTGACGGTGGCGCTGCGGGCGGAGGCGCCACCGTGCAGCACCAGAAGCTCTGCCTCTCCATCGACATGGAGAACCAGCTGATCTACGGGTGAGCCGCGCCGCAGCTTTAACTGTGCCGAAATAGCTGCGATCCTCTCCCCTGGTGAGAGCGCCATGGCCTTTTCTGCGGGTCTAGCAGTTCTTCTGCGCTGTTTAGCGGGTGATGGGTCGAGGCGCGAGGATTAGGGTTTGGAGCTCGAGGTGGAGCAGGGCGTTTATGCTGTGAGCGTTTGCTCTTTGTGTGTTGGAGTTAAAATGCGTTGGCTGAATTGTAAGACATATGCCTCAATTTGTTTGCTGTTAATCAGTTTCCGTTGCTGGGTACTGACTGAAGTTGATGCTACTGCCTGAGTAGACCTGCACAATGTGATTACTTAATAATGTCTGGTAAAGCTTTGCTCGTCTACTTGTGCTTGGCTACTCATTTTGGGCTCTATCGTAATGTCAAATTCTATCAATTGCATTAGTAACTGTTCATACCTGTGCAGCAATGAGTTCGTTTTGAGCTGATTTAACCATGCACATTATGATGCTTTGTGTTAATGATGGTTCTGCCTTAGTAATTGTTCTGCCTTATGTTTACTGGATTCCTGTAATAGAGGGCGCAAATTACTGGGATGCTGTGCTCAAAGAGCCAATTTACCATTGTTGTAAACCATGAGTTGTCACTGTGTCATCCTGCTAAACAATGAGCTGTCACTGTTGTCATCCTGCTGAACTATGAGCTGCGTTTTTTTTAAACAAAACCTTAAGTTATTTTTTGAAACCTGCATTTGACTATTTGCTGCTGTGCTAGTGTGCTACATTTGAAAGACACTGTAGCATGCTATATCCATGTGAATTCAGCCTTTTTTTTTGTAAACGCTTGATTTTTATTTGTAGTAGTAGTGCTTTGTTTTTCACTATGTTAACAGAAGGTATTTTAACTTCCTCCATTTGAAATTAGTTCATTTGATTTGAGTAATCTAAGTACAGGGATTGCATTTTATGTAAACTAATGTAGAAATTTTTAAGTATTTGTTTTTTTGTCAGAAGAAAATTGAGTATTATAATTCCTTGGTAGTTCTTGTTAAGAAAATACGAGAGAAATTAGTAAATGAACTGGGGAAATTGCAATCTTTGTTTGCATCGAAAGTGTAGCCTTTGGTTACTACAACTCTTTGCCTATGAGTTGATAGCTTCATGCCATTGGCAAGTCATTGTAGGTGTTATTATTCTCCCAGGCAAGTTGCAGATTGAGATATTCTGCTAGATTCAACATTTGAATGCACTTTCCACTTTTGCATTGGATTATGCTCTTTAGTTAATGGGGGCAAAGGATGCTAACTAGTAACCACACAATTTGGATTGGAAGCAACCTTTTCTTTTGGTGAATCACATATAAGCTATGTACAAAGTAACAGCATTGTGAGAACATATATACGCATCCTGCAATTCAGCCGATGATGTTGTTACTTTTTTGTCGTGTTACTCATTGTTTTTTTTTGGTAATAACAATACAAAGGTATAGGACCACTCAAATAATTATTAGAGACCAGTTTGGATGAACTTTACTCTGTGTGCTGACAATATGACTGGGAGGCTGACAACTTGTTTTTGGTCCATCATTAAGGTACACTGAGATAAAAGTTCTTCTAGCTGAAAACGGTAATCCACACATTTGCTCTACATGCTGATAATATGACAATCAGGAGCATTCTGGTGGATGGTGAAAGTGTTGAATTTGACTATTCCCCTCATTGGAAAACGAAAGTGATCAACCTAATTGGTCTTCAATATCATGTTTGAAGACTGCTGCTGATGCTGCATGTTCAACGATACTTCATCTTTAAACCGAGAAGCTACACCAAATCTTATTGTGTCATCTGAGAGATCAGTCAAGTCAATGACTGAGCAGCAGTTGGATGAAAGCATTGAAAAGCATGAAGAAAATAGTGGCAAGTTTGAAGAACATGGTGGAAATCCCATTCAAACTTCCTATGATCAATTGTTAATGGCTGCAATGGTTCTGCAGCGAAGAGGGAATAGAAAATTCTGCAATGGAAGAAGGAAAGGAAAAGGAAAAGGAAAAGGAAGAAGGAAGAGGAAAATGGAAATGAGAAGAGCAAGGAAAATGGGAATGAGTCTGAAAATGAAAAGGTAGAATGAATGTTCACACTAATACACATTATTTATCAGCTATTTATGTATTATTAGACATGCTCAGACATGATACTTCCATTAACATATTATAGGTGAAGAACATAAAACTGGTTCGCATAGATTATATTTTGGAGAAGGCTGAAACTGGCATTCACTTCATTGGCAATGTCATGCATAGCAGTAGTCAGATAAGGCGGCACACTGTTGGTTTCCCTTGTGTTGATAGTTCCACAGAACGCTGTCCGTAGTTAAATTTATTCTTTCCTGCTTTTTGTAAATCCTGTGGTATAATATTTGCCTTTGCATGTTAGTAATTCCCTTTATATATTATGTTATTCCCAGATTTGACCTAGAATTTACAGTTAGCACAGATTTCATCGCTGTCAGCAATGGTGACTTGCTTTACCAGGTATGCTCAATCTTGATCAAGAGGTCTAAAGAGAATATTAAATTCCTTTGTTTTCGAAGAACTGACTTTTTGCGAAGTAACAAGGAGGCTCTTTTCGCTTTAATGCACTTGGTATTACAGTTTTTTTTTGTGTGAATGTTACTTGATGTTCTCTTTTTGTACTGTTTCCTGATCTTGGAAGATCTTTCTCTTTTACATTCTGCTCGTGCTACATCATGCAGGTCTTATGTAAGGAAGATCCTTCAAAAAAAACTTATGTGTATAAATTGAACACTCCAGTTAGTGCACAGTGGATATCCTTGGTGGTTGGTCCACTTGAAGTTCTCCCTGACCAAAATGACATAAATGTCTCACACATCTGTTTATCCCCTGCTTTGGCAAAAGCTTCAGAACACTATTGCCTTTTTTCCACGATGCATACAGGTGCTGATCAATCATTTTTGTGAAAAGTGCTTAGTTTGGTGTTGATTTTATTAGTACCTGGATAAGCTTTTTTTTAAATTGATTTCTGAAATTTATGTTTTGTTTTCAGCTGTTATGAAGACTATCTTGCTGCACCATTTCCTTTAGGTTTATACAAGCAGATTTTTTCTTCCATCTGAAATGACAGTATTACCAGCAAACTTAGGAGCCTCCACGTGCATCTTCAGTTCTGATATCTTGCATGATGAGAAGGTTATAGATCAGGTGCATGTGTTACTCTTATTTTACTCCTCCATCCCCTTTGAGATTGACAAAAATTTGACACCATCCCTTTTCTTGAGATGTGAATGTGTAGCATGTGCTTATCAATTGTGGCAATTCTCTATTTGGCTATTTTCCTTATTGACTGTTCTTTTTGAGGTCCTCTTGCTCACTGAGACCATTTAGCATCAATAAACAATCATTAATGCATAATTTCTACCCAGTAACTAATTAGATTCTGTTGTAGATGCCACTACATGATTGTTAACTTGATCAATTAATTTCTTACCTCCAGCAGATACTGTAAATATGTTTGGAATATGTCAAATACTTCTGCATGTTTGTGTGCCTTATATTTTGTATTTTTTTCTGTCATGCTTTGGAAAGGAGTGCTTGAAAAATCTGCAATCCATGTGCCTGAATCATGGTCTGCTATTACTTCTACTTTTCTTACAGCCTTGCCTGTTTGTATCCCCTTAACTAGTAGCTTGGTAAAGCTTTCTACTGGGGATTAGCCTTGCTTCTTTGTATCCCCTTAATTAGTGGCTCTTGGTAATGCTTTGTATACCTGCATTCCATTATAGTCAGGAATTATGTTTTGCTTCAGAACTTGCACTGACTAACTTGTAAAATAGTTCAGATAATTAGCACAAGAATCAAACTGGCTTATGCCCTTGCAAAGCAATGGTTTGGAATATACACAAGTGCAGAGGAGTCCAATGATGGTAATTCATCTCTAGCTGTTAATTCATGTAGCTAGTGCTTATTTTTACATAGGTAAAAACGCTGTTGCCTAACAATTTCCTGCATGAACAGAATGGCTGTTGGATGGTTTGGCTGGATTTCTAACTGAGTTATTTATCAAGCTGCTACCTTGGGAATAACGAGGCACGTTATAGGCATTTCAAGGTTTGTCTTTTTTACCAAAAGCATGTGTTATTTGTTATCGCTGAATGATCCATTACAAGGATATTTTGAATAGCACATCTATAGAATAACCTATTCTATGGCCATTTGGATTTACCAGAACGATTTGACATGTGATTCAATGGGATCCTTTAGTTTGTTTATCATTTTAATTTTTTTCCCCAAGCAGGAGAGTTGTGTGTCTTTGCCCTATAAAGAGGGAATAGGGGAAGAGCCCTGTATGAAGCAACCTCCCAACCTCATGTAGAGGTAAAATGAGTAGCATGAGATGACACACAGCTCTCCCCTCGCCGTTCAAGAAAAAAAAAATACAGCATGGGAATAATTGCATATTAAATCATAATAAGAACAACCTAATATAGGAGGTCTCACCCTAGAACCCTCCCACATGACTAGCAAATAATTTCTGCAGTTTTCTAGCTCCAGCCATACTCCAAAGTATGATCTCTGAAAAACATAGTTGGGCATTGGGTCTGAAACGAGACTATAAAAATACATCTATTCCTATGATTCCATGAAGTCTGTACACCTAGGATCACAACAGAATTAAACCCTTTTCTTTTTAGCCTTCTTCATCTTTCGGCTTCCTTTTTCCATTATTCCCTAATAAAGCTCCATTCATTGCATCTTTGGCATTGAGCGGCCCCAGCTGGGGGCAAGCAGATTGAACCAAAACTGGTCTATATGTATTCTTCTCTCAATGCTTGCTGCAGCTATTTTCTGGTTCTGCTGATCACATGCTGTCTGCCACCGCTCCCATAGTTGACCTTGCTGCGGCTCATGCATCACAGCCTGCTGGATCCTGCGCTTTATGCCAGCATTAGGCCACGCCAAGGCTGCATAGGCCCAGCGCTGCTTCTGTGGGTGGATAGTGAGTTTTAATTTGTGGATAGCGAATTTGGATGGGGGTAGTTGAGATCTTGATGGGGTTTACTGATTGCTGCTTACCAAAAGGAGTATTTTGTCTTTAGATACTCATCCCAATCCCTTACTGATCATCCACACAAAAGAAATGGACTACAAATACATATCCTTATCACAATTTGAGTAGTCCATATGCTGAAACTTTACCATATCCCATTCCAATGGTGAACCAAACACGACCTTATCATAGGTTTATTGGGATTGCATACCAATTTGTGGTTTTCATGTAGCAACACTTCCTTCTGCCCTGCATATATACATCCACTAACTAGACCTATTATTTTTATAAGAATTGAATCACTATAAACATCTTTTGTATTTGTAATAGGCTAACTCCACAGTATGTGAGTCTGATGTTAGTGGTGCAACTGCTTTGAGCTCTACTGCTGCTTCAAGTGATTTATATGGAACTCAAACAATCGGTTCATATGGGAAAGTTCGTTCGTTGAAAGCTGTAAGTTTTGAGTATTTCAAGTACAAAACTGGTCCATATGTATTCTTCTCTCAATTTTTTCTCTTGAATTTTGAACAGCTAGCTGTTCTTCAAATGTTGGAGAAGCAGATGGGGCCAGACTCCTTCCGGAAGGTATTTTCATCTTTGATACAGCTATTTGTTCTATATCTAACCTTTATCTACATAATTGCAACACTTTTACTAAGGAAATGAATCGATGCGGAGAAGTATAGGAATATTCATGATTGGAGTTACTCTGTGTGTGTGTGTGTGTGCGCCAAAGGCAGGTGCGCGTGTATTTTGCTTGTCCTTTCGGGTCTAGGCTCGGTATTTTTCCTTCTAGTTAGTTTCCCCTAATTTGTTTTTTTCTCACCCCTCACGGCTTGGCCGGAGTGAGGTGGAGATCTTTGTACGGGGCTGTTTTTTTTCCTCTATTAATACAAAGGTAAACAGCTGACAGCTCTCCCATGTATTTGAGAAAAAAAAAAGGAGTTACTGTGTTTCAGATACTAATCATCCCTTTTTCATCTATATCCATAAATTCTAGATAATATCTTAGGTAGGAGCAAACTACCTATTGGCTGTTTTTGGTACCTGGTTATTTATTAATTGAAGATTATCTATATGTAGATTGCTTCTGATAGACTTCAATTGTTCCCAATGTCAGATTTTGCAGGTTATAGTGGCTCAATCGTGCATCTAGAACACTTAGCACTAAAGAGGTATAACAAATTGCCAGCTTTTACATCCCTCCACCTTTGTTAGCCTTGAGTCTATGGGCCTGCTTGGTTCGTTACTTCGCTTCCAAAATTTGCCCTGCCTATTGGCAAGCCAAGATTTTGGTTTGCAATCGGTTTGTAACCAAAACTTGTCAAACTCACATAAAGCTTGCCAAATCTATGGCAAGTTTTTTGCCTAACTTTTGGCTTGCCAAATCTTTGGCAAGGTAAAGTTTGGTAGTGGACCAATCAGGTATAAGAGTAGAATAGGATGAAACTATTGCTCCATAATTATATATTCTCGAAAATGTTTGTAGGGATAAAGTAACCTTCAATTGTAAATTGTAATCGAGTTAGATTTTGTATTGTGGGCTGGAGCTGCTTATACTGAACACTAACATAGTATTAGCCAATGCTGATGAATGTGGTATGTCATGTGTGGTGTTACTTATGACAGTGCTAACCTGGGGTCCTTTATTTCCCTCAGTTACATTGTTGTGTACTAATGTAGTGTTTATCTATCTATATCTCTTGTAATTCTAAACCCCACTAGGGATATATCTCGACATGCAAAGTGTCCACCACCTCAACAATGCACTGTAACATGCAACTAAAATTCACTAGCACACACAATTGTGATGTCCACGTCGGCAAGACACACAAGCATTTTGTTGTACAAGTCAACATGTCACACAATCCAAATTTATAATAATTTATTCTTAAGTAATTATATATAGTATAGTTTTATTCTAAATCACCTGTAATTCCTGCAGTAACGCACAGGGTACGTTTTCTAGTTTATGCTGTTGAACAAAACAAATGTACTATGAATTGAGTTTATTGTTTTACTTCCTCTTATTCAGTTCAGGCACCTTGCAAATAAGGTCGGTAACCTTGAACGCCATTCCTGAAAGAATTCTTTCCACGGTGGGTTGAATCTTGTGGATGTCCAGTTATGAGGTAAAAGAAATTATTTGTTATTTTCATGTATCCAGTTTTGGCATTCTATTATTTATTATCTCCTTGTATTTAACATCATAATCATTCTGCTTGGAAGATTGGGAATATCATATAGCAAAAAAAAACGGAATATGATTGAATTAGCCGTTTCAAGGGGTTGCACAGCAAAAAGCTACACCTGATCCTGATGGTCACACAAATGGTGACACTAGAGAAGGCGATGCTGGATGGCCAGGAATGATGAGTGTACGTGTTCATGAGACCGATGGAGTGTATGATCATCCAGTTCTGCCAATGGCTGGTGAAGCTTTGCAGGTCGTGGAAATACAGTGTCATTCCAAACTAGCAGCAAAGCGCATTTGGAAGAAAAAAGAGCACAAAACTTGATGGTTCTGATGACAACGTAGATGCCTCTACTCAAGAGAACCGCACAAGGTATATTTCCACTTGTCTTTTATTCATTTTTTATTCATTTATTTATATCTCACTTACATTGCTGACATGTGCAGCATTGATTCACCTTTGCTGTGGATTAGAGTAGACCCGAGATGGAATATCTTGCTGAGATCCATTTTCACCAGCCAGTTCAGATGTGGGTGGGTGTTACCAACTTACCATATAAACCTATTTTTTTATTTACTGGCCAGTCCTGTGTTATCATCTGCATGAAATTGATACTCCCTCCGTCCCAAATTATAAGTCACTTTGACTTTTTTGGTTCATGTATTTTGCTATGTATCTAGACATATTACAATATCTAGTTGCGTAGCAAAATGGATGTACCAAAAAAAGTCAAAGCGACTTTTTAGTTTGCAATGGAGGGAGTACTTATTACCGAAGATGGTGTTGGGCACATGGAGTAAGTTGATGGTAAATAATTTCTGCTAAGTATCAGTTTTTGGTGGTTTAAGACGTTTAACCAGGAGAAAAGGTCTCCCCTACTCTACTTCTCTTTGATAACGTACCAAATTTCAGTAATGAAGATTCAGCTATAAGAAGTTATTGTAGTGGGGTTTGGGGTGACAGGGTTCAACGCAGCTTCACTATGCCCCCTGTCTGATTCATTCATTTTTTATATGTTTTCTGCCAGATCAATCAGTTGGAGAAAGACAAAGATGTTATATCCCAATCGCAGGCAATATCTGTCCTGGAGAAATTACCTCAGCTGTCTTTTGCTGTGATTAATGCCCTCAATAATTTCCTAAATGACACAAAGGTAGTTTAAGTTTCCAAAAATAATCCTGATTGAATTCTTATAATTCAAGGTTATTCAGTAACTGATTAGTTAAATCAGGCCTTCTGGAGAGTTAGAATTGAAGCAGCATATGCATTAGCTGTTACATCATCTGAGGTATGTTTGTTTAATGTTTGCTACTCTTTGTCAGCCATATTTTTATTGCTTTACGTATTAAGAGAGATTTCGGTTTTGAGATATCTGAATAACCAAAACTTTGCACATTGTTAGTTCGAGAAAAAAAATAACTTTATGCATTGTTAGTAGTTAACTATCTTCTGTATCGAATTATTCTTTTGGGAAAGGACCTACCCAACTTGCTTGGGACAAATGTTTTTTGCTGCTGCTTTATTTGTGAATTAAAGGGTATATGCTCTTTCTGAGTTTTACTTAAGGAGATCCATGGTATGGGTTCTCCAACAAAGTAGCTGCTTCTTTATTCGAAGAATTTTTGCATTTCCTAGTGGATTCTTAGTATTATGATGGAAATCAAAGGGAAGCAAAGCGTATGTGGAAGTATTTCACATAAAAGCTGAGTGATACAGAATGAAATAAAAAAAAATAACAATATAAATAAATTGAAAAGAATGTGTGAGGAAACTCTCCTTGCTCTTTTATTTTGTTACCTTTTTTGCTGTTCCAGCAAGTCATTGATTGACATTACTGAAGCATATTAACATGCATTGCCTTGTAAATTTTATGTTGTGCCGTTTTGCATTTTTTTTTTTCACACCGTTCAACAACAAAAAGTGGGATATTTGGAAGATCTTACCTCTTACCTTTTTTAGCTTGCTTGGATGCATTCTATTTTACACAAGTATCTTACACATGAGTTTATTTTGCTTCATTCAGGCAACTGATTTAGCTGGGTTGCTTCATCTGGTTAAGTTCTATAAAAGCCGGCGCTACGATGCAGATATTGGAATGCCCAGGTCAAGATCTGCATTGTACATAGCTTGTTTTCCTTTGTTGCAAGCTGTTGTGTATCATTGTTCCATTTTTTTTTTTTTTTGTTCTTAATAAGGTTAATACAAGTGTCCTTTTTTACTTATAGGCCAAATGACTTTCATGATGTCCCAGAGTACTTTGTTCTTGAGGTAATGCTTTGAGGTAGGAATTGTTATGTGAGTATGCATGGCCAAATAATCTATAGAGCACTATTGCAATATTTCATGTATTAGGAACTGTTACAATATTTCATGTATTACTTAACTGTTTATCTCAGCTTGTGATACGCATAAAACAATGTACAACACTTTTGGGTAATACAAGAATGGTGGGAAATGTTACAATCAATTTCTATAATCCATTATAGAATGCTGTGGCATTCAAATATAAAATGGCTGTTGTTGTGTATTCTAGCAACCACTAGCCCTTTACATATCCAGATTGTTACGAGTATCTGCGTACTTTTATTAATGCAGTAGTTATTGAAATACTCAAAAAATATTAATGCAGTAGTTATTGAAATCAGTGCTCATATCATCACTCAGTCAAACTATACTATATATCATCTAATGTACATGACATTTATTTGCCTTCAGTGTACGTACCAGCTCACCTAGGGGCTTGTTTAGTTCTCATGCACCAACCCAAAAGTGCTACAGTTCTCCATCACATCAAATCTATTAACGCATGCATGGAGCATTAAATATAGGTAAATAAAAAACTAATTGTACAGTTTAGCTGAAAAGTTTGAGATAAATCTTTTGAGCCTAGTTAGTTCATAGTAGGACAATAATTACCAAATACAAACGAAAAGTACTACAAAGCACCCGAGCCCAAAATATTTCACCAACTAAACACACCCCTGGTGTCCTTATAATCTTTTCTGTGTCAGTTCGTTAAAATCTTCATTATTTTTCTTTAAAGTAATTAGGAACTGAGCTGGCAAATGGAAGAGCATCCAAATATGATATACAAGGAAATTTGTACTTTTTTTTTGTTTCCTCAACCGTATGTTTTGAGCATTTCATCATTGTTTGCAAAAGTAAACCTTTGAGCAATTTGGATTTGCTTGCAGCTGATTGAGCTAGTAATTCAGTTACTAAAAACATTATGGTTTGTAGCATACAAGCACTAATGAGATATATTTTTTTTTTTTGTATATTCCTTTTGTTAGGCAATCCCCATGCGGTAGCTCTTGTTAGATCATCGGACAAGAATAGCCCAAAAGGAGCCATTGAGTTTATTCTTCAGCTACTAAAGGTTGCTGCTGCTCTCTGGTTTATATTTTATTTACTTGTCATCTGTGGTTCTGTAACTATACTACTTATTTTTATAGACTATGGAGTAATTATTGTTCTTTATTCATGATAATTTAGTGTATATGGTAATTGCTTTACTAATTCCCTAGGCAGCAATTAAAATGTTTATGCTAATATGTTCTGCATACTTTTTTGCATACTTTGTGTCCCATTTTTCAGTACAATGATAACAACGGGAATATTTACTCTGATGTGTACTGGCTATCTGCAATGGTCCAGGCAATAGGCGAACTGGAATTTGGCCAGCAGGTTTGTATGAATGCATATTATCTAGTAACATATGATGACCTATATTTATTGTTATAGATGCATTCCAACAAATCAGTTTGTGCTTGATGGGGACAAGATGATTTGATATGATTAGTTATGAACATACATGGTCGCCTTCATGGATTTAAGCTAGTCTGTTCAAGATAGTTTTTTGAGGGTTAACTAGACTGAATTGTCTTGTATACCTATTTGCTGGTCTGTAGCGTTTTTGAGACTTTTTTTTTTTTTTGCATACAGAAAGTGAAATAAAACATTTTTTTTTTGTTCTTATTGGCCATGCCTTTTAGATATTATGCTGCATGATGCTCTTTTTTTTTTAAGGCAAAACTGTGGGGAGGTCCCCATAGCACTTCATTTTCTATTGCTGCATGATGCTCTTTGTTGTGCTGTTCATGAATTTCAAGGCATAGTACACAAAATGAGATCGAGCTTTTCTGCAGGGCATGAGCTTCCTATCCTCCCTTCTCAAAGCGAATTGATCGGCTCTTGCAATTTGACAAGTCTGTGGAGCTTCCCAGCAAGTGTTATTTATTTTACATGTCATCCTGTTCTGAAAGCTAGTAATAATTGGCCTGAAAACCTTTGTGCAGCTTTTTATGCCTGGTTATAATGGGGTCTTGACTGTCAGCTGCATTCGCACCCTTGCACGAATAGCAAAGAGGGTGTCATCTTCTGTATGCCTTGTAAGAAAGTTCATGTTCCCATCACTCTTCTCCACATCTTGCCCATGAGCTGTTGTGCTCTGAATTATGCACATCACATTCATGCATTACTTCTCATTACTGCAGGATCGCATTTGTGAATTGATAGCCCCTTTCCGTGATATGGACAAACCATGGAAAGTTCGAATTGAAGCTAGCAGGGTTCTTATTGATCTTGAGTTACACCATAAAGGACTTGATGCAGCTCTTTTGTTGTTCTTGAAATATGTAGATGAAGAAAAGTCTTTGCGAGGTTGGATTGCTAGAATACTTTTACCTTGTTTTGTATGCTTTGCTATCTTTTGATATGGAAGCTGTTGCAGGAGCAACAAAGTTGGCTGTTCATGTCTTGCGGATATGTCAAGCAAGTATTGTTCCTTACGCCAATGATCAAATAAATTTGACAACTCTAATCGGTCTTCTTCATCTGCTTGCTGGCACAAAGGCATACAATAATGTATTTCTTCGTCATCATGTGTTCTGTATATTGCAAGTTGCTGCTGGAAGGTTAGTGAATTTATTATTGCACATCTATTCATTATTTTGTTTCATCAATCATTTGTTATATTGCATTGAATTTGCATGCTTTTCTACTCAAGAATTTTAAGGACATGTATTCCACCATTTGAGCTAACCATTCCCCCTGATTGGAATCATTCTGCTAACTGAATCCTTGACATTCGTACTGATATTATCAGTTCCAGCATACACCCTGTAAGGACAATGTCCACCGCCTCAATACACATGTATTCAAAGTACTTGGGAGATAGTAAATCACATATGTCAGTAGTATTATCTCCGTCTAGAAAAGAATGCAAAGCACACTACCAAGTACCAAGTCAATATTTTATGATATCAAATAAATATTATTAGATTTGTCATGAGTTTTATTTTCATAGCATACCTATTTGGTGTCATAAACATTAATGTTTTTCTTATATATTTGGTTGAACTTTAATAAAGAATGCACGTGGTATTGCATTCTTTTTAGATGGAGGTAGTCACAATTTTGGGTTACATATGACCCAACTAAAAATATGTTCTCCATTTTTTTTTTTTACTTGCCATGCCAAGCATGAGCCCATGTGGGTTGTTTGTGCTAATTTTGCTCTCATGACATTTTCATTCAGGTCCCCAACATTATTTGGTGTTCCAAAGGTCGTCACACCCCCTTCGGTGGTCAAGGACATATGTAGTGATCAGCACACTAAGGCTGATTCCTCAATTCCTCAACCATCAAGGCCTCAGGAACCTTCCACTAGCACTCCTAGTGTCCAGGAGGTCTTACCTACCTCTGGACCCACTAAAGATGCTGATAATATATCTAACTGCAGCGACAGAAGGAATGTGGTCAAAATTAGGGTGAAGCTTACTGCATCTTCCAGTAAAGCATCTGATGTTGACCACAGAGGCCATTCCCATGGTGGAAGAAATGAAAATGAACCGGGTCCATGTAGCTCAATGTCAGTGGATGCCCCCATGGTTGGGGCAGCAAATGAACCATTGAATATAAGCAATCATAACATTGAGGAACAGAACTCATGTCATGACCGTGAATCAAGGATGTCGGCAAGCGTTAGCAATGCTAAGCTAATGGACAGGCATGAGATTTCCAAGGAGCTACAGTGTACTGCTGATTCAAGGCTGGATGCGCTTCCCAAGGGTCAGTTGTCTCCTGCCATTAATCGGCCGGAAGTTTTAGACAAGCCTGGCAGTCAGCTTGGTGCTGTCTCCACCAGCTATGATGGAAACCAAGCTCCTGAATCTGTGAACGGAGTGGAAACGAAAGAGAGAAAGAAAAAAGACAAGAAAGAAAAGAAGCGGAAACGTGATGAAAAACGAGATAAGAAAGATGACCCAGAGTATCTAGAGAAAAAGCGACTTAAGAAGGAGAAGAAGAAAATGGAGAAAGAGTTGGGCAGAAAACAGCTAGTAGGTGAAGGAAGAGCTACCCCTGAACAGAGAAAAACAGCGAAACCTTCAGGTTCACAGGAAGTTTTGCCTGCAAGGCCACCGGCTCCAGTGCTAAGTGCTGAACCAGCCCCTGTTCCGAGCTCTGAACCTCAGGTATCAAGCAAGGAAACAACTGTAGATACTGCACGTACAGCAGCCAAACCAAGGATAAAGATCAGAGTCAAGCCCTTAGTAAGAAAACCTGAAGGGAATTAAAAAGATTGTAGAATCGTGGCCAGGCTGCCACCATTTGTAAGGATTATTACTGTACAGCAGGCAAAAATGCGGTTATGTTGTAGGTTGTACCATGAGTAGCCAGTTTTTTTCGTGAATGGCTGATGTATCCTGTAAAAAAATCATTTTTCTTCCCTAGTAATTTCTGGGGTAATTGAAATTTGAGTTCTAGGGTAGTCCACGTTTTGTGCTGTTGTTCAGCTGTTGCTATGCCCTGTTTGGCTGATGGTTTGTGCGGCTAATAAGCCGGCTGATGCTGTTTTGTTGTGAGAGACACCATGGTTGATAAAGCCGGGCTGATAAGCACTTGTTGTATCACAGGTTTGAAGTGTTTGGTTGATTTGCTGGGTCTAAGACTACAGCTTGTTCGTATCAGTGTTTATTTGTAAAGTGAAGGATTGCTGTGCTCAATTTGTAGCTGTTGATGTGTTCATTTCAGATTCGAGGAAACTTGATGGAATTAACTGCTGAATTTGCACTAACATTTTTTACGACGCTCTTGGTTTCTCTTTGCTCTGCTCAATCCCATAGCAAGTGCTGATGTTTAAGCTTGTTCGACTGCTTCTTTCTCTTCTGCAGATTTTGCTGATGGGGTCACTACTGAGCGCCGTGCTGATCAGCTGTTATGTTCTGCAATAGGTGATCTACTCGGGTGCTGGTTGCAGCATGGACATTGCGAGATAACATTGATCTAATTGTTGGAAGCAACGTTGGAACTCGTCTTCATACTTTTCGGCTGCAAAAAAGGAACTCGTCTTCATACTTTTCAGCTGCAAAAAAGTTGAACTATCTGATGACGCTGGCTGCGCCCATATTCAATTGAGCAGTGGGACTTGTGAAAATTGTTGATTGATCGAGCTGGAGGATAATGAAAGCTATTGACGACCCTGAACTTATCAGGGTATAGTGTTTGCCTCTTATAACAAATAAATAAGCATCAAGAAATCATCAACCGTACACAAGTACCATGGCTTATAAGTTTAAGTGAACAGGGTGTTTAACAAACTCTGTTCTAAGGATAAAATGTGAAGTGAGAGCAACGGAAGGAGTTCTCTAGAAACTACAATTTTTATGGAGCGGTTTGACGGAGTTTTTTTTATATATATATTTATATATAAAGACACTCTAAAGAGTATCCCACATTTGATGTACCCCAAGGAAAAATGTTTGTACACAAAATGAAATGATACGGAATAGAGTTTGTGGAGTCGCCCCAAACAGAAGTGCAGTAGGATCTTGTAGCCATGGGCCTAGTTGATGGTTAAAATATATTGCCTCGGTCCCAAATGAACGTTGTTCTCGCTCGTGATGAATCAAATGTTTTTAAATTTAACTAAGTATATACATTTTTTTTTTACAATATACTTCTACAATTCCTGCTTGACCGTTCATCTTATTTAAAAAGGTAATAAATGTTATTTGTTTTGTTATGACTTATGTTTTTGTTATAGATATTTTCATAATAAATTGCATAAAAATCTAAATAAGACGATCAAAATAAATCGTAAAAAGTGAAAAAATGCGTTTATTTGTGAGGGAGTATAGATCTTGTTTTTTTTTTGTAAAGGTTGTTCTTTGGACATTTTTTTAAACCTTTTGGGACATTTTTGGGAGGAGGGAGTAGGGTGGCAAACCAACACCACATCAACCAAGCCGAAACGAGTGGGGAGAAACGAGGCAACGGCCCACCGTCAGATCACAAAAAATCATATGCAGTCCTCGCACGCGCACATCGCACTTTCATGGCACTGGGAGTAACTGGCGACGCCGCGGCAAGTAGGGCCGCCGACGAAGGGGGAGGGAGCCAGCCGCGCCGCCGCAGCCTGCAACGTGGCAGCGGGTGTGGAGGGCCGGGCAGGGGGGCGGCGGCGCACGCGCTGCTGCTCTGCTTCACCGCGCTCCTCGCGCTCAAGCTCGACGGCGTTGTTTCGCTCTCCTGGTGGTAAGCTGTAATCATGTACTCCTGCCCAGCAATCCAATCCATATCTGGGACTTTGCGTCCCGGCGACCCGCGTTTTCTGGGCTGAGGTACCGGTCCGCTCGGAGAAATTGTGTATCGTTTATGGTATCTAGTCTCATGTAGCCATGGAGGTTGTGAAACTTAGAGAGGGCACGGTAGGTCGATGGTTCGGGCATCCTAATTTATCACGCAGCTTTTTCATTTGTGACATAGGAAATAATGCGTTGGTGATTTGACAAATTGCACGTGCAACTGAGTCACTGATTGAGGGGATTCTGAAATTCGTTCTGGGTAAATGAATTCGAAGTTGGCTCTTGCATCCTGTCCTGAGTCAGGGTATGAAGAGACCTTATCGGTTGTTTGGTTTGAGGAATGAATTACTCATTCCCGACTTCTTTTGTGTGTGTGTGTTTGGTCTGTGAAATGGAATGGGTCGATGCATCACCTCACTCTTCATAAGCTAATAATTAGTATTAGTACGAAGAATGGAGTCATTACACCAAATTTGAAGAATGGACTCATGCTGCACTTCCTCATCTAGGATGGAGTGATTCCTCAAACCAAATAATCTATTAGTTTTTTACCAGCCAAGAAATGCTTTGTACATTTGGTTTAACGACACACTTTCATTACTTTCCTCAACCCCCCCTACCACCACCACCACAAAAAATAAAAAAGGTGAGGGGTGAAAAGGTTATGGAGCACCCCATCCCTCAAACCAAACACCCCATTAGTCTTGTGCGTGCGGACATGAATGTTGCAGAGTGTATGTCATAAAATTGCTAGAAATGCTGAAACATGTACAACACACATTTGATGTCAGCCTTTCATGTCTCAATATTGGAATTCTCAACATAAGTACCAATACTGCAGGGTGCTTTTCATCCCTGTATGGTTGTTCCATGCTGTTGCTGCTCGATGTCTATTCTCTTTACCGGCTCCAACATCACATGAAAGTTGTCAAGTGTGTTCTCTACTTTTGCTTTCAAACTCAATACCTTCTTTCTGAAGTTGGCTAGAGGCAGGTTAATTAGATCATTCAACTGTGCAGCGGGTTCCATTCCATTCCATTGTCGCAACACCGTTGCTAGTTGCTTTTGAGCTGCTTCTCTGTGTTTATCTGAAGGCCTCAACCACAATGGTGAATCCATTATGTACTGTGATTTATCATTTGTTTGTTTGTTTGCATTCTGAGTTGATTGTTTTTCACTTGCTGGCTCAATTGTTCATTTTTCAGGTCATGTGGAACCTTTCATAGATTTAAAGCTTGTGTTCCTTCCACTCTTGGCTTTAGAAATCATTACACTGGTTGACAACTTCAGGTAATCACATAAAACAAGAGGAAAATTGCAAATCTCGTATATCAATAATAAGAATTACATGACAACTTTTTGTCATATACTCATTTTATAAGCCCCCTTTTACCTTTTCTACATCAATAATTCTAACCTATACAGTATCATTCCAATCTTTAAGAAATTCTTCGTATTCTGGAAATATAGTATTTTTGTAATATATAAGGATTATGGTAGTAGTCAGCGATCATTTTTCACTAGTAAGTTCAAATTTGTTGCAAGGATTTTTGTATACAAGAGTAATTACCAGAAATTTTGCTATGGTGCGAACAATGAACCAGGTATTTGAGGTGAACATTTATTGTTTGTCATTTGACAGGTCCTGCAAAGAATAATGTAAAAGAGATGCCTATTAGTTCATGCTCATTTGCACAATTTGTTTACTATTCCTTCCTCTCTTTTGTTCTCATTAGGATGTGTGGTACTTTAATGCCTGGACATGGAGAAACTATAACCGACGAAGCAATTTGGGAGAGGCTTCCTGTAAGACTTTGAAGACTTGCACCTGTAGCCCCTGAACTTTCAGTGTGTGGTAATCTGTTCTTCCAACAAGAACAAGAACAAAGCCTTTTAATCCCAAGCAAGTTGGGGCACCAACAAAAAGGAAAAAGAAAGATAAAAAGTAATATATGATATTAGTAATCAGTAATAGTAATATTATTATAGGGGTTCCAAAGGCACGTGAATAGCTCCTTTATCTCTTCTTACATTATTGCCACACTTTGGGGTTCCATGATGCACCAGTGCCTTTGGAGGTCTAAATTGGACATGTTCAAACCATTCAGTTCTAAGTCTTATCCAGGAGTCTTCATGACAGAAGTTGCTATCTCCAGTATTTTTCCGTTTTGGTTCTATCAGCCAAATTTATGAAATACTAATATCTAATAATTGAGATTGTTTCTCTTAGTAGCATTGGAATATGGATCTCTAATCAACCATTCATTTTATATTAGCCTTATTTTGATTGACATTTTATATTAAAGACTAGTTTGTGTCCTATTTTGTTTTGACTTTCTTGAATCTAGTTAGTTATGTGAATCTTTACCAATGCTAGTGCCACCATGCTGTCTGGCTACAAAACGTATATTTATGAAATGGCTGTTGTATTCAAACGTAGCATTTGAATCTTGAAAGAACTAAAGTGTCAATGGATATCATACAACTACAGAATTTAGGAGAATGTAAGCTGCGCAGAACTTCAGTGAGGCCAGCATGTGCCATGCTGCCCCACTCCCTTCCCCGTCAGTTTTTGCAAACTCCATTAGATGTATATGTTGTCAGATAGCAAAGCTTTGTGAATAATCAATCTAATCTATTGCTCTGCCATTGAATGTAAGGCTACAATTTTTCTTTCTCAAGCTTTTTGAACCCATGACTTCTTAAAGGTTAAAAAATGCTTTCTTTCTCCAAGCTTTTTTTTTGAACCCATGACTTCTTAAAGGCTAGATTTGCAAATTGCAACAATGTGCCATTTGATCTGTTGTTAAAAATTTTTACTGCATGATTCAACATAAAATTATATAACCATGTGTATATTGGATACCAGCAATAGCCTATGAATGATGCATTCCTTGAGACCTTTAATGTAGATGACTAGATGCCTTATCTGCAGATTAAAGCTATAACTATTACTAACAACTTCATCTTTTCATAGTACTTCTGGGTTGCAATTTCCATGGTATTTCTACTAGCGGCTACTTCACTCATGCTTCTGAAGTTATGTGGTAAGCTATATGAATACTATTGAGTTCAGAGCTGTTTTTCAGAAGTCCCAGAGTGAATGATGTGACTTAGCTTATCTTTTGCTGGAGTACTCCAGAAAATTCTTGAGGATCCACTTGTTTATATTTTATTATATGCCCTGGTAGAAATAACAAACCTTCCATGCAAGACTCATAGCGCTTAACTGTAGGTGAGAGTACACTGGTATGCTTTGACTTCTTAAGTGACAGCTAAACTGTATGCACCAGGTGATGCAGTTACTCTGGGGTGGTGGGATTTGTTCATTAATTTTGGGTAAATACCTTTTCTCCATTTCAAGTCATGCTTGTAATCCCTTAGGACAGTTCTTATTGGTTACTTGACATCTTTACAGGATTTCCCAGTGCTTTGCTTTTCTTTGTATGCACAAGGTGGTCAAATCCAATGGTTGGTAGACATTCAGTCGTTTAATAAATTCATCTTACATGGACAGTGCAATCAGAACAGCAGTGTTCCATTTTTCTCCAAATAGGATGTTGACATTGGCTAACTGTGTGTGGTCTGCAGGACATTGGAGGTCCTGTATTGATAATTCCCATAGTAGTTTTTCAAGTTCTTCTTTGTATGCGCTTAGAGGTCTGTTCTCAGCTCCATTTCAGATGCTTTATTTTCTTTTTATAAATACAGACTGTCTACTTTTCTCTGCTGTTATTTGGACATTGATAACTTGCACCTGTATTGCTGTATGTGTAGTGTATATAGACATTGTACCTTTTGACTTTTGAACTGTCATATCCTTGTCTTGTGCATATTTCAGCTGCCTTTTTCTGTGAAAGATAGAGCTGCCTTTCGTCACTGCTAAATTATAAAGTACATGCATCTTTTTTAACCCAAATATGGTTTTGATTTTTGAATGTCATAGCACAAGCTTGTTGCACATGTTGTCTGTGAATGTTAAACCGTACATCCATGAAACTTTTACTTGGGTGCATCGCTAGTCTGAATACCATCTGTATATCTGATTGCAGGGCACTCCATCTAATGCACGTTTTATCCCAATTCGAGCTATTTTTCTACCCATAATTTTGCTGCAAGTGGCTGCTGCATCTTTTGCTGTTTGGAGATTCTTCAACAGGCTTCTTACTAAACTTAAAGATGGAACTATCAATCAAGCACATATTTCTGTGTCCAAAGTTGATGAGCTATTTATGATGATACAGTATGGTTCAAGGTTATCTGCTATGTAGCATTGCTCTATCACCTCTGTTCAAATTGCAAACCTACTGCAGGGGTTGGAGTTGGATTCTTAGTTTTATCTTCATTCCTGATCAGGCTCCTTCACTGGTGGTCTATTGATGGAGATAGCAAAGAGGAACAGGCCCACTTGTGCTATGCAAATAATATTGGGTATCCATTTCTGAATCTTTTTTAGTCGTTTAGAGCATAGACATTAGACATATTCATGGCATGTGTTGTTGCCTTAAAAACCATTATGATTATATATGTGGATATTTTGGATGAGGGGTTATAATCACTAAGCACTTTAGTTGGATCCTAATCATGATGCTACCTTTTGTATATATCATGCATCATTGCAATCTAAATATATTAAAAACAGTAGTCTATGAATAAATTGGTAAATAACATATTTTTTGTTGTGAAATGCTGCGTGGAGCTCACCATCTCAGGTTAAACATAAAGTGACATATTGGTTTGTGTTCCACCATTTTTTGTTTGCTTGGGGAGCAGGTAGAGGGGGTTGCAGGATTAGGATTGAGCATCATGGTCTCATGGGGAAGGAGATAGATCTTTTACTTGCAGAGAGAAGAAAGAAAAAAAAGAAGACAAGATCATTGTTTGAAAGATGTACCATATAATTTAAAGCCCATACATAAATATTAATAAATTACATATGGGAGATCCACCTACAGTTAGGTGGCCCAAGATGCAGGATGATAACTAAAAAAGATTTCTTATACTAATTCCTTTAAAGCCACTGTTTGATACTTCATCACGAGGGGGGGTGGGGGGTGAGTTCATATGGATTCTAAATGCTTTTGCATACCTTAACACTTTCAATTACTGATCTCTTGTTTTGTTATCTGCAGCTATAGTACTTTTTGCAGTTATCCACCACAGGTGGTAAAAGATATGCCAAAGGAAGTTCTTGTCAAAGAGGTTATTTTTTCATACTTCTTGTAACAGCATCTTTGTTTATATGGGGCTAATAAATCATTTGTCCTCTTCTAGGTAAAGAGACTTCAACTGGCCTTGGAAGAGCAAACTGAAATGGCAAATAATAGCCAACAGCAGTGTGATAGGCTAAGAAATGTACTACCTGCTATCCCTTTTTCATCACACCAAAACATTATTCACAATTTTTATGTATTCACTTACAGATCTCCAAGCTGCTAGCTCCATCTGCATACCATTATTTGCCTTTTAGAGTTTTCATCAGTTTATTCAAAACGTTGTACTGTTTTCATACAACATACAGATATTGTTCATCTATTATCATCAAAGGGTTAAGCACACGAAATGTTTCTGACTAATCTTTGCTACAAACTTTGCCTGAACTAATGCTACCAGAATATTTGCATCAATGCAGGAAAGGATCTTGTGTCGAATTTGCTTTGAAAGAGACATATGCATTGTTATGCTTCCCTGCCGCCATCATGTTCTCTGCGAGTAAGCTTGAATGTTCATCCTGATATTTTGGTACATTCTGGATGCATTCTTGTCATCTATATATGCATGAGAATTCTAAAGTTCTCCATTTGTTTCCCTTGCAGGCCCTGCTCTAACAAGTGTCAGTCATGCCCAATTTGCCGATTGACCGTTGAGAGCAGGTTATCTGTTTACGATGCAGTGATGTCAGCCAATCCATTATGTGACGCAGTTTAAAAGTTCACATGTTGACAGTAGTTGTAGGGGTACCTACTTCTGGTGTTGGCAAAGATGGCCCACACCTGATTCCTGGCATTAAAGGACAGGTTGTGAAATTCTTGGTCTGAAATTTGGAAGAAAGCTAGGAAAGTCTCCTATTGTCAGATTGCAGCACAAGAAAAACAAAATCCACGATGCACATCCGCCATCAGTGATTCCACAGAGGAAGATGTTCTGGATTAATATATGGCCAGCTGGATGGGAAACCTTGCTGGATGGGAAACAAGCATGTGTAACTGGAGCTTCAGGTTGTTTTAAATGTTCTTTTGAGTTCAGCAACAAAGCGGCAATGCCCCACTATTCAACTATGATGAATCCATGAATTCACACAACAGTGCATGGTACCACCTTTTCCAGTGGAGTTCTCCACCTGTAAACGGCTTATAAATGCATCTGTACAGATGCGACAATAATGTCTCTATCAATTTTATCTCCAAGGTATAAGAGCATTGAGCTTTCTCCTAGTCATGTCAAATAATGAGATAGCATCTATTGTATGTGCTTGTCGACCTCATGTGCCTTTTCTCCACCATACCAGAGCATCACTTTGCAGTACGAGAATTGGCTCTCAAGTCAACATTTGTGGCCAGCCACAACCTTGCACTTTTGTCACATTGCTATGATTTGGCATATCTTGCAGCCTGCAATCCTCTGGTACTCGATTGGAGATCTCTGCCTAGCGTGGAAGGCATCCAAGATTGTGCTGGTGCCAGTATTTGCCAAGAACTTGCTAGGTGCATGCTCCACATGCGCGAGGACTTGTCATTCCAATTTTGTCATCCTTATCCATGTTATATAGCTTCATGTGTAGGTCACCTTTGTTGATATATTCCTGCTTTTGCTACGTCAATGTGTGATGATATATGTATGTATCCAAAATGTGAGGACATGCTGGTGCAATGCTGATAAGCACATGTTTTCATGGTTTGCTGAGAATCATGTATTTGGGGACACTTAACAGTAGGTTAATATAATCCTGTCATATTGCACCGATTGATGTATCTATCCATCTAGGGCATCTCAAGTTCTCAACTATATATGTTCCAAGAAGTTTGGTACTGGTTGCTGCTGCTGACTGTGTGTTAATTATAACTGGTTATTTTGAATGCTTTCTCTGTCCCTCAATTAAGATGAACGAATATTTTTGTATAAGAAGGTTGACGGTTCCCTTGGTGACTTCGGTAAAAAAAAAATTATGTACAAGCTGATTTAGTCAAGGTACCTATTATATGCTTCGTAGCTGAAATCTGCAATGGGTTTTCTTACTTTTTCTGATTGTAACAATAAGACCAACCATTCACGCAAACATACCACATGTGCGTGTATACACTACAATCATTAGATACTAGTGTCGACTTTAAAGTTGATCTCTAGGCATGCATCCTTTGATCAGGAGATCAAGTCACGTTCGATCAGGCACCTCTTCCCTAGTTTCTATCTACTATACGCAAAGAGACGGGTGGCGTGCTGCAGGCGCGCATGCCGTGCGTCGCTGTTGCCTCCGGCGGCCATGATCGAGCACGGGCTTGTCAGATGGGACGCACCCGTACGTGGCAGTGGCAGATGCAGAGATCGAGGAGGATCCAGACGAGATCGTGTGCGTCGTCGCGGAGGTGCATGGAATTTGGGCTTCCATTGCAACGCATGTGATGTGAGTGGCCAGGAGGTGATGATGTCTTCTCAGAAATTGCTTGTCCGGACAGTTGGGAAATGTCGTCCCACGCACAGTGTTATTGTTGTCCATGTCCTTGCTAGCTAGGGGGCTTGTTTGGGGGTAAATAGGGAATAACGACATGCAGCCGTCGTTTTCGATTGGCGGTTTCGGTTTGCTGGCCCATCCACAAGGGGTTCGGTTCTAGACTTCTAGTCCTCACCTATTGTTGGAATTAATAGACCATAATCGTCCTTATATATATAGATTATTATGTGTATAAAATCATCAATAGAAACCAACAGATCATATAAGAGGAGCACAAATCTAAACGTGTACTCCCGCCATTTTTTTTTACTGTTGGTGAAAATAATTTTGCAAAGATATATTATGTTGTAGTGTCATTGAGCAACAATAGCACTGTATCTTTAGTGTCTCTAGGTGGTGGCCGTGCGGCCACGCTGCGTGGATCCGGCGTGGCGAGGTGGCGGTGGCAGCCTGCCACCAGCCAGATCCAAAGACGGCGAGGTGGGGCGGCGGGTGGCCACAAGTAGATCCGGTGCTGCGAGGTGGGGTCAGCGGGCAGCCACGAGTAGATCCGGCGCGGGCGAGGTGGCGGCGGCGCGCTGGTTCTACTCCTCTTCTCCCTCCAGCCACGAAGCGGATCTAGCGGCGTCGCGGCTACTCCAAACCCTAACCCTATGACCCGAAAGGTCGTAGTAGGCCCGCATCCGGGACCGTTTGGGCTCGGGTTAGTTTTTTTTTTTTTTTAATTTATTAATTGTGGCGGGCAAAAACAACCGTCACGGTTAATCTAGATTTTTCTTGACCATAATACCGTGGTGGGCAAGGAGCTCGCCACGGTAAATGAAATCTGCCTGCCAGGGCAAAAATCATTTAGGTAGTAGTGATCTCTTCATTGTAGTCAATGAGGTAAATGAGGTCGCCTCCCCACTGGGATCCAACCCCTCCATTGCGTTGTCGCCAGAGGAGCGGTTGAACTGGTCACGCTAGCTTGTTGAGACGCTGCTAGACATCATTGTCGCGCGGACTACGGGGGGCACTAGGGTGGAGAGGTAGTGTGGTCCGGGGGAGCGGAGGGGCAGAGTGAGCGAGCAGGGGGGTAGTTGTATACATTTATGTCTAACAGACTACTCCAAATCCCGTTCATTCCTCTACAAATGGTTATGTAGAGACGACGGCTCACCCCACCAGCCGCCTGTAAAATATCTTTCATTTTTCGTAGACAACTGAGGCAGTTATAAATTTAGTTCTAGCAGAGATTACTCCAAATCCAGTCCCTCTACAAATGGTTCTGCAAAGACGACGACTGACGCCACCAGCCGCCTATAAAAATTATTCCAATTTTCATAGATAGAAAAACAGAGCGCTGCTGACAGTGGCGGAACTGGAGAGAAAATTAAGGTGGGACCGAACAAATATTCACCGACTCAATAATTTGATGATTTAGCCAAGTTTTTCAAGCATACAATAGCTAACCATGACTATAGATTCTGCTTTGTTTTACTACAAGAATTTGGTCTAATATCATCACAAAATTATATGCTATTATGAGACAAGGAAAAAATTAAAAATAATTTGGAGACATAATGTTACATTGATTTGAGTTCGAGTTCGAGGAGGAACATCGAAAGTGGTAAATTTCTGCATGCCTGACTGCTTGCCGTTATAGTTGCCCACCATTGCGGGCTGGCAACCATGCTGCCATCGTGGTCACATTGCTGCCATTACGCACGTGTCTGCCTCGCGCAACAGATTCAAGTGAAGCATCAACTAGCGATAACTCGAGAACGTTCGGGATATATGTGATGTGTGTTCTATACGTTTATATGTGTTGGACTTTGACGTTCATGGCTTCTTTGTTAGGCAGCAAGCTACCACTATACTATGCGAGTGCATTGACATTTAGACTGAACGTCAAGATTTTGGACTAGCGACTGGCTGCTGACATCACAACCGCCTCTGTAAAAACATTAGTAGAGGCTGCTAATTCAGAAGGCGATATTTTACCAATGCCTCTATGGAGGCGCTTGGCTCACGTTGCATGCAGAGATGGAGAGAGTATATGCGTACATGTGAACTTGATTCTGGGTGGTCTTTTTCGTCTAGCTTCAACTTAGTATTCTTATTATAGCTAGGTACCACAAGGGGGGCAAAGGAAGAGATCGACGAGATGGAGTGAGTAGGCATGCTCGTCCCGGGACACATATATACGACAGTTCAGCCACCACACACTGTGTGCATCTATCGTGCACGTACGACATGCAAGTGCTCCGCGGCTGGTCGGCCATCATCATCATATTATCCCCGGGCGATGGATGGACCTGTCGTTACTCGTTAGATAGCTAGTGTGTGGTCGTTCCACGCGCAGAGGAAGAGGAGCCACTGCAAAGCGTTCGACAAGGATTGCGGTCATTATAGCTACCTCGCGCTTGACCATGCATGTATGTGTGTATTTGCGCTAGCTAGGGCACCACTGCTGGTAAAGCAAGTATAATAGCAGGTTGTAAACCGGCTAAATAATGATGTGGATAAGAGAAGAGAGGAGAAGCGGGTTGTAAGTATAATAGTAGGTTGTAAGCCGGCTAAATAATGATGTGGATAAGAGAAGAGAGAAGAAGCGAGTTGTAAGTTTACAGCCGGTTCGGGCACAAGAACAAAAAAAAACTCACTAAGAGAGACATGTAGGTCCTATATTAACTAAGAATTGACTATTGTATAAATGGGCTGAGAGAAGGTTATAAAGAACCTTACAGACAACTTACTGGCTATATTATTAGCCTTGCTCTAACGGAGCAGGTAGTACATCCCTTTCTTTTTATTCCATCGGCTGATCCAATCCAGTGTACCACTGTACCGTTGAATTGAATGCGGCTAGGCTTTATTTTTACGCATGCACATCTAGCTACTAGCCTCGGTTCTTGCCTTCATGCCTTGTTGCTTGGCAGGCCAGAGCCGGGGTGGGGTGGAGGACCCAATGCAACAATGGCGGCATGCAGAAATGGAAAAGGCAATGGTGAGAAGCAACCAAATAAAGCTAGCAAATATATGGACGACCTTATCACATCCTTTCATTGCACTGTCTTTCGATCGTGCAGAACAGGACTGCATCAAGCATGTGTGCGACATGCATACATAATATCTTCACGCGCCTTATTCCATTGCTATATGTATGTATCGTACGCACTACGCATCGTAGCTAGTTGTACTTTATTAGCGTGAGGTGCTCCATGTATTGTACGTACATACTCTTTCGTTACAGAGTACACTAGTATATTGCCTGTGCTAACGCTACGGTAACATTTGGGACAACAAAAATTTAAGGTAATTTGGTGATTCTACCCTTCCTTTAAAGCCTAATGGTGATTTTACTCTTGTTTTCTTTCACTTTGCGTTTTTACCCTCACTTTTTTTCTAACGAAACCTCTGTCTACCCCTCTTATTCAACACCGTTGGCACATGTCATATTAAATGACGAAAAATAAACAAAAAAGAAAGAGAATTTGGTGATGTTACCCTCGCTTTTAAGCAAAATGGTGATTTTACCCTTGTTGTTCTGTCCTTTTTAACACCGTTAGAGGGGCTTAACAGAACAGGGGTAGACTCTCCCTTTGTTTTGAAATAATAGGGGTAAAATCACAAAGTTAAAAAACAAGGGTAAAATCACCATTTCATTTTAAAAGCGATGGTAGAATCGCCAAAGCCCCGAAATTTAAACAACCAAAATGGTGTATATGCTTTGTTTATTTTGAGAATTTACATGTTATAGCCTGACTGACCGGCAACTTCAGTAGTCCTTTGGATTTATGGTTTCATAAAAGAAACACAAGTACATGACCGCTATAAGGTTATGCATAATTTACAGATAAGATTTAAGTGTCAATACTAAAAAAAAAAGTAATACCTATATTTCAACTAACAGAATTGTAAGCAAGTCAGCAAGCAAGAGTATCTCAAAATTTAGCATAAATATTTGCTCCAGATGGGAACGTCCATAATGGAATCTACGAGTGGTAAAAAAATTGTAAGCAAGTCAGCAAGCAATAATATCTCAGAATTTAGCGGGAAGCAAGAATATCTCAAAATTTACTACCTAAATGGTACAAAGGAATAAGGATCCCTATCTCATTAGGTTCATTAGAGGTGGCAAGAGGTTACACAACAATATAACACTACGCTATATATGGTGCAATCAAGAATAGGATATTGAATTTACTAAATAATCTGAATAAAACAACACAAAATGATGGGCCATATGCCACATATAGATGGTACAAATTCGCATACCACTCCAAACGACCAATTCACATCAATAAGGATGTCCCTTCTCGATCTTTGCTTTGACTGAGGCTACGGCTAATGGCCAAACTTGTTTAGTATCGTGCACACAAACAACAGAGGCTATATATAGAGTTAGTATATATAGAATTAGCATCACGACGCAATTGTCGGGTTCCATGTGTGCAGATGATTGAAGAATTGTCACACTTTTTGTGAGACGTGTTTACCCGCATGAAGATGAGGAACGAATCCATCAAGAACACCTCAGGGAAGATCAATCACTTGATGGCCTGGCCATGCCTTTGGCAGCAGCGGTAGAGAAGCACGCAGACACTCCCTAGCGCCTGCAAAGAAACATCGCCCTCCACTCTCATCGCACCGTTCATAAACTTCTCCACGCGTGCATTGGCCTGGAAGGAAACAGAGGGACAAACTGTCAATGCAGCCTGAGGCGCGACTGTAGGGGCTGTCAGGCGGCGCACGATGCACGGTGTGCGGTGTGCCTGCGCTACCTCACTTGAAGCGGGCCGCCGCCATGTGATCCATCGGATGCAAAGATGACGACGGTGGCACGTGGGGCCTGTACCTGCAGCACGAGGAAACGGCCGCAGGCAGCTCGCGCGAGGACGCAGGCGGGCCTCCGTGGTCTAGCCCCTGAGCGCGCGCTGCCAGGAAAATTGCGGAAGGAACAACGGATCTGACTGGCGGCGGCTGGGGGTGTGAGACCGTGAATAGTTGAATAGAATTTAGGGTTACACAGGGGTGAATTCTTTCCCTTTTTTTTTCCTTCGGTGGAGGCTTTTTTTTCCTTTACATTCGGTGTTTCATGCATGCTTCGAACGCGGGTCGCAAAGGGATGACGAGGGGATGAGAAGTGCAGGCGTTGTCGGGGTGAATCCGTGGGTGTAAGACTTGTGTGACAAACTTTCGATCCCAGCCCTCGGTTGTGACATCCGTTGGTCGGTGTTGCTTGAGCTAAAAATAGTAATAACTGTGCCCTTATAGTAGAGATGCTTGGAACGCATGTCGCAAAGGGATGACGAGGGGATGAGAAGTGCAGGCGTTGTCGGGGTGAATCCGTGGGTGTAAGACTTGTGTGACAAACTTTCGATCTCAGCCCTCGGTTGTGACATCCGTTGGTCGGTGTTGCTTGAGCTAAAAATAGTAATAACTGTGCCCTTATAGTTAAATAGTAGAGACAGAGATACATGCCGGTACACTAGCTACTTAGCTTACATGGTGAGAAACAGAGAGGGGGGCTGGGCTTTTCTGGGCTTGGAGCCTGGACATTTAAAGTGCAAAGCATACATGCATGCATGCACGAGGGATGTGACATGCATGCATAGCACTGGCTATGAGTATGAGTATGAGTATGAGATCGAGACAGCATGCAGGGGCAAAAACAAAACACTTTACATTTTTTAATTCAAAGAAGACTGTGAACTGGTGGGTTGTAAGCCAAGCCGCATGCATGTGCAGAGACCAACTACTTGGCGGCCCCGGCCGTCAAATGGCTCAGGTCTCAGGGTACGGGCCATGTCGAGATCTGACCAAGATCGCCAGGGTACGGCTGCCATGCTCTCTCTCACAGTCTCTCGCTCGCGTTCGTCCGCTGCACAGCATGCATGCAACTCTACTAGGGCTCAAGGGCTCCATCGATCGATCGATCGATCTATGTGTGTGCGCGGGCGCCTGCTCCGATCCAACAAGAGCAGCAAGAGCGTGCGCCCCCTACATCGTAGTAGCAGCGTGCAGGACCGGCGGCGGCGGCGGTCTCGCCGGCCAGGCTACCCTGCAACCTGACGCGCCTTTTTCCTTTCAAGTACGTACTTCACTTAATCTATTTTTTATTTATTTATAATCCGATCTGATGATGAGGTTGAGAAGATCGATCTGGCTCTAATTAATATTATAATATTATAAAATATGTCTATATATATATATATAACAAATCTATGTATAAAAAGTCAAGGTACTTATAATTTGAACCAATGGGAGTATTAGCACACACTAATATAATCTTGTTAAATAGAGTGCTCCAAGATTGACAGAGGAGACGTGCATGACCATACTGATCTCGATGCTCTTTCCATCCTTCACGTACAGCATTCAGTCGCGGACCCAACAGGTAGCTATATATGAACCACAAGCAGCTGGCCGGGTGCATATGTAGCGCGACGCTGAAAGAAATGAAGAGATTCACATGCCAGCGCTCACATGTATAGTAGCTAGCAAGTACAAAACTTGAACATGAGTACCTACTGCTAGGTATCATGAATAGCTCAATGATCATCTTTTCTTTTTGAAATAGGAGTAGATAAGGTGTCTGTTTGTCCATCTGCCGTGTTTGGTTGTACGATGGAAAAAAAAAAAAAAAGCTCATTAAGATAGCTTGGTGATGCTAAACTTAGTTGTGTGTATGTGATCTTTTGTTGTTAAAACCGGATATGCACCACAGACCTTTGAAAGTTATTTATTTTGGGACAAAGGGACTATATCTCTTATAACAAACATCCTTAGCTGACCTGATCAAGAGGTGGAACGACCATATATGTGCAAATGCCCCTACCACACAAATAATATTACAACACTGCAGACCCAAGTTGTGAGGACCCGTTGTGTTAATTTACAAAAATCTCACTCATCCACGTGACCAACCCAACTTAAGCAAATCAAGCTCAGTGATCCTTTGGAGATGCCATCGCATCTCCACTACATAGGATCCTGGTTGAGTATCAGACCACTAGCCGCCACAACTCGATCAAGAAACGCATCTCAACAAGAGAGTACATAAATCAGTGGAAAACATATATTACAAGTCTTATTGGATTAAATGAATTAATTTGTCATGAGTAATTGTTTGATCGTGTTGATGAGATTGATATACATCTTGATGTTTGAGCTTCAACTAGCTTCACTTCTCCAATTTCTAGCTTCGTGAATGCTTCACATGGAGGTTCTTTGTTACTTGCAACGCTTGCATTGCCTTGCTCCTTTTGAGAGTCGTCGGATCCATCGAAGGTCATGCCTATTGCAACTTCAACACAGTTTGTGTGCTTGTTTTAAAGACACCACACAGGCAAAGAGTTTTTGTGGCGAAAATTTTCATCACAAAAGCATGTGTTTTTCGTCACAAACCAACCTTTGTGGTGACTTTTTTTAAATAGCCACTAGTCGCCACAAATATACTCGCCTCACATATACTCTAGTGATGATTTTTTGTTCCCCAGAAATGGTTGTATTCATTAGTGACGAATTGTGATGCCACTAGTAAATTGGCCATTTGTGCCCCATTAGTTTCAAAAAAAAATTCCACTTATAGTTTTTTTTTCCACAGAGGCCTTATTAAACAGTGGCAAAACAATGTTTTATTAAATAGTGGCAAACCAATGTTTCGCCACTCAATTTGTCACTAAAGATGCTTTTTGTGGTGAACTAGTATTTTGCCACTAATAATATAATAGTGATAAAACTAGTTTTGTCACAAAGTATGGGCATTAATGACAAAGATAAATTTTTCCACATCATTTTATCACTAATATTATACTTCGTCTTCCTGTAGTGACATGATAGTCATGTTCATTAGTAGCATAACCATGAAGAAAACAACATCAACCTTAATGCAAACTTTAAGCATTTGGATTTCTTGATAAGTAAGAATTAAACACTTGCATTCAAAAAGTCTAAGTAGTGCACTTTAGGCTTCTTACCCATTGTAAGCTCATAGGCGGTCTTGCCAAAAACCTTGTGAAGATAAAATTGGTTGATTGCATTACATGCCATGTTGACCGCTTTTGCCCATAAAGTGTCTGAAGTCTTGTATTCATCCAACATTGTGTTCTTGCGGCTTCAATGAGTGTTCGGTTCTTCCTCTCCATAACACAATTTTGTTGTGAAGTGTATGGAACCAAAAACTTATGCTCAAAATTAGCTCATCATAATGGCCTTTGGGGGGGTACTATCGGTATATATATTGGGCCTCGGGTACCCTCTCCACCAGGAGATAAGCTCGACTAGGACAAAATGGGCCAAGCCTACTAAGTAGAAGACCCAAACTAAACAAGGTACATAAACTAAGTTGAAGATAAGGCATTGACAGGATATGCTTAGAAGCCTAGTGAATCATGTTTATCCATTTAAGTTCGACTAGATCTCCTTGCAACAAACTAGGAAAATGTGGAAGATAAGGCATTGACAGGGATATGCTTAGAAGCCTAGTGAATCATGTTTATCCATTTAGGTTTGACTAGATCTCCTTGCAACAAACTAGGAAAATGTGGATTTAGATCATTTGGTATTCCATCTGTAATCCTACCGGCCCCAGGGCCATTTATGGTAGGTAGGGGAAACCTATTCAACAACAAATCGTAGCTTAGAACCCTCAACAAACTCATCAGTGCCCCTATAAGCCTGAGCATACAACACAAAAGAAGCATTCTTCACTATACTTAAGGTACCATATACCTATACATTTATGTCTCGTGTGCAACCTTTCGATTCTCTCTGATACAAAATGTTGATTTACTAGTCGGACAAGAAACCTACAATAACCCCCTTCATCATGGCCATGCCAATTCTAGGCTCTTCCTCTTCTTCTCTAGTCAATGCCTCCAACGCTGCCACCGCCGTTAGTCCAGTTAGTGACCTCTTTGTTCCAAGCCAGAGGGGTCAGGGGAGCATGCAACTATGCCCAAAAACTCCAAACCCCTAATGTCGATCGACAAGCTCCTTCATTTACAAAGATGGTGGCAGGTGAGATATCCGTCCTTTTTGTCCTCTTTTATGTCCATGGCCGCACAGCTTAGTTCTACGCATGAGATAAAGGATTCACCCTAGATTATTTGTACCTAACCAAACTACAGAGTGTTTGCCTTCTGCCAGACACCTTTTAACACTAGACCAAACAAGGACATGGGACAAGAGAGGACCACATATAAGTATACAATAGAGATGTTGATGAGAGTGCATTTATGTGATGAGCCATACGAAATCGTGTGTACCATCGTAGGTACTCCCTCCATACCCAAAAAGCTTGATGTTTAGGACAAATGACACGGTCTCCAAAACACAACTTTGACCTCTTATTATTATAAAAGTATTTATCGAAGAGTGATATATGTATACTTTTATGAAAATATTTTTCAAGACAAATCTATTCATATAGGTTTCAAATTTGCAAACTCAACAACGTAAAAGTTATTGATGATTTATATTCCCAATGCTTGACCCAAACCTTGTCCTAGACATCAAGCTTTTTGGTATGGAGGGAGTACGTGGGATGCAGACCATATACTCCTCCTTAGTCATAATTCAATTCATTTTGGACATGACTTTAGGTCAAACATTAGGAACTAAATGATGAATCATTTATAAGCCATTGAGTTTGAAAATGTGAAAACCATATGAATAAATAGATATGTTTTGAAAAGTCCGTGTTATTAAAACTGCTTTTCTACACTGGTTGCCTGGCTGACCACGTGTCCCTACAGTGCACACCCCTGTAGCCGCCCTAGCTATCTGCATCGATCGACTCCAATAATGCCTTCATCATTCCCTTCCTAACTCCTCTCCATACCGCGCACACCAACGCCACGCAGCTACCTCTAGGGCTCTCTCCTAGCCCAAAGCTTCTGCAGTGACGCAACAGTAGCTGGTCATCAGCGACGCCATTGCTCTGAATGCTGTGTGGCTCATGTCCTCACACTGCTCTCTCCGTCCGAAGTCACTGCCATAAACAAACAAACCAACACACACACGATATGTCCTAGCAGCACAACACCTAAAAGCTTCACTCTCGCATCTTTCTGCTTCCTGTGTCCACACACACGCACTGGCTGCCCCTTTCACCATCGATCTCTAGCTTTTTCATCGATCTGTTTTCTCTACTTTGGTTTTCCATCCCCTTTTTAAGCTTTGATACACACACCACACCGGCCAGTCGAAATGAACACTCTCCACCTGCAGTTGATGTGAAGATCTGTTTCATTTCCAGTGTAGTCTCACATGTGAGAGGAACCGATCCAGCAAGCGAAGTGGAAGATGAGATGATGAAGAAGCAGTAGCCTAGAACTAGCTAGATCTCCCTCTCTTGCTAGCTAGAAAGGTAGAAGCTTGTGCAAACAGTGCACCACAGATGTTTCCTTACCCTAACCCTCACCATTTCGGCGTCTGCCAGTCCCAAGAACCACCACACCCAAACCCTACCGGCAGCTTCCCCATGCTTCCGCCGGGCGCGCATCTGGATCAGCGCTACGCGGACCATCACTTCTTCCCCGGCCACGGCCACTTCAACTCCGAGACTCTGGAGGCGGTGCTGAGGCCGACGCGCGCTGCTCCAGAGTGCGACGCCGTAGTGACGGCGGCGCAGCAGGGTGGAAGACCACGAAACGGTGTGCCCGCCGCCGGCGCCGGCCCCGGCCCCGGCCAGAGCCAGGGCCAGGGTCACGCCTGGGCACGGAAGCGTCCGTTCCGGACGGACAGGCACAGCAAGATCCGGACGGCGCAGGGCGTGCGCGACCGCCGGATGCGGCTGTCCCTCGACGTCGCGCGCGACTTCTTCGCGCTGCAGGACCGCCTCGGCTTCGACAAGGCCAGCAAGACGGTGGACTGGCTGCTCACCCAGTCCAAGCCGGCCATCGAACGGCTCGGCGCCACCGAGCCCTCCCAGCAAAGGGACGACGCAGCTTTGTCACCGACGGCTGATGGATCAGGTAAGAGGGGAGGGGTTGCGGAGAAGTTGGGCTCCAGCAGCAGAAGTGGGGGATCGGCGTCCATGGAGATGGAGCACACCTGCGAGCTGGACCGCCTCGTGTCGGCCGCGCCAGCGCTTCGGGAGTACTACTACGGCCTCAGCGAGATGATGAGCAACGACAACGAAGGAGATGGCGACGACGATGGTGAGTACGAGGAAGACGGCGATTTCCTGGACGGTATGCAATATTAGTATGTACTACTAGCAGCAGCTTGCATGGTAGAAGTCTACGTAGTACTAGTACCTGCTGGCAGAGCTAGTTAGCTCTATCTTTATCTGATCTGGCAAGCACTTCTTCACTATCGTTATTAGTTCCTACTTCCTAGTATTCAGGCCGGTGTACTCCTTTAAGTTAACGCTACTGGCAAATGTGTCTGATGTTACTGTTGTGCATGCTTTGATGTTTACTAACTACCGATCTGTTGTTATGAAGGTGCCCTGGTTTGATTTGGATTTTGTATTTGGGCATTCTTTTGGGCTTTTTTATGAAGGTCAAGATACACTAGCTAGTGAGCTAGCTAGGAAAGAAGGTTGCTTGTTTGACTGGATAATTTCATGAGTTGGGTCAATGCATACATATATAGACAAGGGTCATACGCAAATGTCTTTCTTCAAACTTGATGATTGTGAAGATGCCATGAACCGTCAAACATATGGATATTATTAGGGAACTTTTGAAAACTAAAGTTTCTTAACTTAGATTGTGTTTCCCTTTTTTGTGTGTCAAAATTAATCTCCTAATTTTGTTTGTGTAAAAATAATATCTAATATCCTTTTATATTTATGTTAGCATTGACTTTGCTCATTTCATGTATCTTTCCGGTGGTGTGATAGTTTGTAGTGTGCATTTGTTGATTTGGATGATGGGTTGAAAGAACATGTCAAACACACACACACATGATAATCCAATATATATTTTTTAGTATTTCTAATTTTGTCAAGTTATTAAAATACTTTGTTTCTGGTCTTGTTGGGTTTTGATTTCATTGGTTGACATGGAAATTCGTAGGTCAAAAGGCAATGAGTACATCAAACTTCAGCATGATAATGTGGCCCCAAAGAGTGTCATGTATGCTTCCTAAATAAAATTTGAAAAACAATGGCAATAAAAATGCACGTGCAAATTATTTCTCTAATTTAGAATCAATATATATTGCATACATAGATCAAACTTTCACCAATGGGTCAGGTTGTTGGTGGAATAAACCATGTACTATTTGTTCAAAATACTACTCCCTCTTTCTAGATACATGGTGTTTTAATTATATAAAAAGTCATAATATATATCTAAGTGCATAGCAAAAACTATGTATCTAGAAAAACAAAAGGCATTATAATTTGGGATAAAGGAAGTAGTTGTGTTGTTGAAAAGTGGAATAAATAGAAAAAATCAAAATTTATTTTGTTAACTATTTCATCTTTATTTTGGAGCAACATATTTGTTTGAAGTTGTTTTGAGGTTGAAAGTTCATGAAATATTGCTGGTATTTAGTTAGCATAACAAAGGATTTTATATCATCGCAAACTATAATTTTTCATAAAAGTCTCTTAATTCATTATAGATGCAACTAAATTTATATTATTACCAAAGTTGCACAACATGGTAACAAGTAACCTATCCAATATTACCCATACAAATTAATGGCATGAGTATGTAACTAGTTGAATATAGCAAAATTAGATGGGAAGTTAGTTTCACATCGATTACTAGATGACTAATTCTCATAATGCATATATTACTTATATATAAACATTATGCACTAAAAGGTGCAACAAAGCCAAAACCTTTCCATTATTTAAAAATGTGCCAATAACATTACAATAGTTGTTTATACCATTTGCCGTATATTATATTAGTTTATTAGTAAGTTCTATAAACTATAAATATACTAAATAAGAAGTGGGTTCAGTTATATTTTGGAGATAGTCTTGATGACAAAACTAAGTCTATTGTTTATGCATCATTGTAAAATTAACAACACTGAATATTCATATATGGGTTTAGGGGTAAAGCAATTGATGACAATGCATGAAGAGCATCTCTGGCAGATGCATGTATTATATATATAGTATGTGAAAATTAGCCAAGTAATAATGATAATCTATTGGTCCTAGGGAAACATTAACCCCTACTATGTTTGTTTCCATCAGATTCTTTTGTTAATAATACATCCAATGCACTTAAAAGATAAAATTAAAGGTTTAAAGCTATTTTTCCAAGTATCAGACAAAATTCTTGTGATTTTAATCTTTTAGGTGTAAATTGATCTCAGTTTTCCTGAAAAATGTTTTTACTTTTTACATAAATATGCAAAGTAACAAAGTGACACAAATGAACCTTTCATATACATGCATGACCAACCTAAAAGAATTATTGCCCTAGGTCTAAGTTGTTTTGAATTCTTGACAAAGGCCTTAATTAGATTTTGTACACTTGTTTCATTCACAATCATGCAAGTAGCTGGATAAAAGAACATACACTAATAATTAAATTAAAATGCCCACCTGAAAAGATGTGTGTTCATTTTAATTTGGAATCTATGGCATGCATACCTGATTTTCACTTGGTATTTGCTTTTGCCTTTGTTATGTTTTCGTAAACCAGTTGCAGTTAAACAAAGTATCAACTACACATAATGCATATTGTGTTCAAGTCACATGTGCATTTTCTGTAAAAGAAGTGCAGCATGTATTGTTTTGCTCTACTTTCACCCGTTATTATTAATAATTCATGTAGTGTTTAACACAGAGATGGTGCATGCATGTAGCACTTTTTATGAACTGGCATAATTTTGTTTCATTTATTTACAATATTATATTTGACTGATCTCAGTGTGTGCATCAAAATAGCTAGCTATAGCGTGAATACGTGGTGAATGGTACAATAGTAGAGAGAGAGCAATGCATCATCGATCATCTGATTCGATCACGACGCATAAGAATCTGTCACTACTCGTAGCTAGGTAGCTATAGGTACTTGTAATATAATGGTTGTGGCATCGAGAGGATCACCTTATTATTAGTACTTTACATGGACTTGGTGGCTCACGCGGGCAGCACACGCGTTGTATAGCACACCGAATTGATGCACGCACGTCACACAACGGCCAACAGTAGTGTGACACTCCAAGCACCAGCTATGTTCATATAACAAATATCCTAGGTGGTTCTCATTCATTCATATATATATGTAGCCGACGTACGTACGTACGTACGACAGAGAACAAGCTAAGAGATTTTGTATGTGATATCCGTACTAGATAGACTACGTAGCTACTAGTAGGCCAGTGTGCAGCAGGTAGCTAGCCCAATGGGTAGTCTATATAGGTAGAGAGGCTATAGATCTCTCTCTATATGATCTTGATTTGATCGGTTTGCGGCCAAAGTACTGTTGCAGTTTGCTCTTGGATCCCGTATAGCACACGCACGCATATATACTATACAGCATACAGAATTACAGATACATGTCAATCGTGATCTCGACCGGGAAATTCGATCAACTGCCGTTGCATTGTTCGCACATCATCGATCACGTACACCACACTGTGAGAAAAAGCAGCAGTTGGCTTGATTCAAGGCGAACAGTGATAGGCAGCTGTGAGCTATCGCGTGAAGCGCAGCGTGAAGTTCAGTAGGGGCTTTTCTGCCCCTCCTGTTCTTCTCAATAAAAAAACAAAAGCGCAGCGCAGTGGATCGTCTGCTTTCGGTAAGGGGAAAAGCCTGGTATCCAGCCGACGCGCTGCTACGTAGCGAGCGGGGCCGGGCCGGCCGCCATGGCCTTGCACTGCACGGCCGATGCTCGTGCTGTGCTGTGTCGTGTCGGCGCGCCCGCGCGGCCGGCCTAGCTATATAACAGCTGCGGGATGCATAGCTAGGGCACCCCTGACGACGATCCAACATGGCGACGTGCGTAGGCTCGGCCCCGGCCGTGTCTTGAGCTGCAGCTACGGGCCGGTCTCTGCTCACGTATGTAGCTTTGTCCGATCTACCTGCAGCTGACGATCGCGCGCGCACGGTCAAAGTGTGTACATTGACGACCCCGACAAGCAAGGCATAAGCTGTCAGCATCTTTCCAACACGTGTCACGCTTATGTCTGAAATCAGGCAAAATTGTGTGCCATTTCATCCTATATATATATTCTTCTTATTATTAGTGTAGGTAACTTTAAGGCTATTTGATGTCCTGAAATCCAGATTAAAGCTACTTGATTATGCTTGGCATGCATATATGATTAAAGCAACGTGAATGTGTAACTCTGAATACTTTCATAAGCACCTTTAAAATTGGAAAAACATCTCTTACAACTAATTAAAAAACTTAGGTTGCGGCATGTGCTTTGGGAACGTGAGACAGACGGGCGACGCTATCTATCCGGAGGCTTGACCAACTGGTCTTGCGATACTTACATATTTGAAATGAGACCGACGAATTAGAATGCTTAGGCTACTTCCCAAAATGATATTCCCTCATATACCTCCGTCCATATAGATAGGTAATAAGCTAAGTCATAGGAGGGGTTTTTGTCACTGTTTCCAAGGACCTTGTATTAAACTATTAATTGATAATAATGTAGATAAGTTTCATCCCCATAAAAATCATTTCATCCCATGAAATTTTATCATCTCTCTTCATCTATATGTTATGCCATGTCAGCTTATGTATGCCATGAAACTTTTATTGAGACTAACCTTAGAATTTCTAAAGTTTAAATTTTATCCATAAATATAAGTATTTGAGTATGTATGAAAAATTTTCCTCCTTTTTTGTTCTAAAAAATCCTTATATCTTTGTGGACTTACAGAGTTTGTAACTTATATCGATCTATCCAAAGCCTAAATGTCATGTAAGAGTAAGAGTAATTTTTTTCTCAATCATGCAAAAGCTTTGCACGTTTTTTTCATTAAGAAGAGAAGTTTACAAGTACAATTGGGATGCCTCAACAAATTGGCCTTAAGCTCTTATCCCTCTCTTACAACATCATTAGTGGACTACTTGTTGAAGGAGACATCCATGGTTCTTGGTCCCGGCCTGCACCCAAAGCTCTGCCTGTGCTCGGACCGTGGGCCATGGTGGTGTGGACGTTAGTTGCTGTGCTCGAAGCACCTCGCTTGCTCTTCCACACCTCCCAAGCAATTGGCGCGAATAGGAGTGCGACCCTTTTTCTGCACTCCCGACCAAACCGACCTCCATACGACCCACCACTCCAGAATGGAGCCGCCAACCATTGCAGGATCGCCGCCCCCACGCGACGGCTGCCCGATGACAGATTTCCCTTGAAGGAGCACTCGACGACGAGTAAGAGTAAATTTTATTGGAGTCCTTGAAGATGTCCTGAGTTCTCATTCCAGTAGTTCTTAAACACTTTTCAAATTGCACACTTAACTTGTCTTGAGTTCTTATCCAAGTCTTAGTACATGTGAATTACACACCTGCATTATTGGGTTCCTAAGCTTGCACACTCATCTCCATAAACCGGCTCTAATTTCTCATTCCATCTTGACCTCAAGAATCCTTGTTTGGCTTTGGCAAGGCCTCTTCAAGACCGGTATATGTCATGTGAAATATAAAAATGAACAAGTGATGCTGAATAACTATGTGAAATGAATTAATTAAATTCGAGTTGTAATAATATCTATGTAATTGGAGCTCAAGAAATCATATCTTGTACCATCCTGCCCGGGTCCATCAATCTATCTCCTTGAGTACGTCCTTCGTGTGCCACGGTACAGTGCCGCGTCTTCGCCGGCAGCTGAGCTGACTGACGTCCTAGTCCTAGACTCGAAAAGTCCCCACAGTAGTACGTGCCGACGGGACGGCGCTGCAGCTGCCGCACGCAGACGCGCACGTCTTGGCGAGTTCGTGCGTGGTGACTGGCGACCTGTACGCCGCCGGAAGGACGTGTGCGGCCGCCGGCCGGCCGGCCGCGACAGACTCTGAGACCCACCACACCGGCAACTCGTGCGGCCCGTGTTGTTGTCTGCCTGGCCTGGCCTGGCTCCTCCAGGCGAACCGGACCTTGGGCCGGCCACGGTTAGTTACCTCACGCACGCAGGCAGGCCGATGGTTGCGTGGTGTGGCGGGCCGCGGGCCGCCGGCGCAGGCCTTTCTTTCCCTCTGTCTCGCTCAACGGGCCGGACTCGCGTCGCCGCCTTTGCTTGTCGCCGCCGGCACACGGCCGGCAGCGAGCAAAACATTTTCCGGCGACGGGTCCCACCGGATCCAGCGCCGGTGCAAAGCGGGATGCCCTGACGTGAAACCATCTTGACTTGCGAACACGCACGCACGTACTGGGAGCGACGAAATCCACTCCACTCCACCGATCGGCCTCTGCTGATTCGCGCGTCCTTTTCCCAGCATCGTCATCGATCCCCATCGATCCCCCCGGCCCCGTGCGTGCGTGCGTTCTTGCTATGGTGCGGTGTGGACTACCTGTCGTCGACTCGTCGTTGAACGGCGGCGCACTAGCAGCCGGCCGGCTAGCGCTCGCTTCAAGCTCGATCGACTGCAACTACCACTCACTCGTGTAAAAATATTCCTTGACGGTGCTTCCGTGATGCGACACTGGCTTTTTAACCTCCTTTGACCGTTTACATTCATTCACATGCATGTGCATGGGTACATGCATGTTCATACATGCAATGGCACGCAAAACTGTTTGCAACACCTCCACCTGTGTATTGCCCACAGTAGAGCCTTGCTGCGAGAGGCCGGTCATAGGGGTACGGACCAGGGAGGAGGCTACAGTGCGCTGCTGGTCTAGCTTCCGATCCACACGCATCACGCGCCGCCGTGTCGCTGAGACCGCCTGCCTACCTGGGACCTCTCCCTATTGCCTATCCGGGGTTTCTGATTTTGTTCGCATGCTGTCCTCTCGCTTCGGAGCACATGCTGGCAGGTCGCCCAGGAACATCAGGAGCAAATCCTGATGAGATCAGAGGTTGTGATGAGGCATTAATTAAAACGGGGATCAGCCAATGGATATCTTTCAGTCAATGTAGTAGTACTTAGTATAGCGCATATGCCAATTAGTAGTATAGACTAGCTTAAAGATGGCAGCGGATCGGGTTCGGGCGGATCGGGTTCGAGCGGTATCCACGGGTTTCAGTTTTTCAGGTTTTGGGTCCTGGTACTGGTTTTTCACCTACGACTTTTTAGCTTCGGTTCGGTTTTGTTTTAATATGTGGATATCCAATGGATATTCGAAATAAATTATTTGAAATTAAAAGTCATGTTTTATAATATGTTAATAATAACTTGTTTACTTAGATTATTAAATTATTCAAATTCGACTCATAAAAATATTTATTAAATATATTTATACACGTGAATATGCGTATATATATTGCGGTTTCGGGTATCCATTGGTTGGTTTTGGCTATGGATTTCCACCCGAATCGGTTTCGGTTTTTGACTTCGGGTTTCGGTTTTGGGTGCACGGAGACTTCACCATATTCGCTCAAGGGGCTCATGGCTCAATGGTAAAGGCCATTGGTTAGGGGGCTCCCACCCAGGTTCAAATCTTGCGACACTTTATCCCGAATTTATTTCAGTTTTTTCCCAAGACTATGCATTAAGTGATAGGCGACGCCCCGTCGATAGCGAGGCGCCGATGGTGACTTCTTCCGCCGTCCTTCAAGGTGCTCATAGGGGTAGGGTTTGCGACGTGTGTTCATAGGGGTGAGTGTGCGTGCGTGTTGAGCCGCTCGTTGTCTTCGTGTAATCTCAAAAAAAAAAGAGACTTCACCATATCCGAACTTGACCTTGTTGCCATCCTTAGGCTAGCTACATAGTCACCTGATGCAGATGTGTGAGGAAATAAAAAACAATTTTTATACTATGGCACCACATGCTTCTCTAACATATTCTTTTGGCTACGTGAAATAGATTAGCTATTTGATCATCGCTACTGACTACTGTATCTCCTGATTTCTGCTTATCACGTCGGATTTAGATAATCTAATAGCTGGTCATTGCGGACGCACTAAGTGAACTAGGTTCCCATGAACATATCCGATCAACAATGGACTGGATTCCCCTGACCCCTATCCCAGCGTCAGATGGCAACGGAAGTTGGGTTATCCTTGGATTTCTTTGGATTTTGGATCTTACTTGGATTGTCTATTATCATGCTAACTTCTTTTTTTCACAAGGAAGAAGGCCAAACGAAGAGCTCCCGGCCCGGCGTGCCAACAGTCAACACTAATAAAGCTTTGGATTCTTTTTTTTGCAAGAAAAATTAAGCTTTTGGATATTGATGCTAGTCCTAACTTTTTATCAATTCTATTTGATTGTCAAGAACTGGACTTCATGCTCCCTCTTGTTCTTGACTTCTTGAGTGTTCAACCATCCTTGTTATGGAAATACAATATTTATAACATATTGTAATTATCGTAACATATCCAAATGAAACTCATTCCATGTTGTAATTATTATTACTATTATTATCTACAAATTTCATTAAAAATAGAATTAGAATGGTTCACTAGCTACTACCACATCTGAAAATCTCTTGTATGTTAACGTTTGGCATGGAGTACATATAATCATCATGGATATTAGCAACGTATGGTGTCTAAGATTCTTGTCTAATTTGAGGTCAATCAATTTCGATGCAAATGCCATGTCTTGACGTGGGGACTGTGCATGTTGATCTGGTCATAGTAGTTTCCAGTAAATAGCTTATGGCCATTTTCATGCACATTTTTATGTCTATAGAATATACTTCCCCTATATAAATCGTTTTTGTTTTGTTCTAAGTCAGATTTCTCTAACATGAACAATGTTGATTGTATCTTCTGTATGCATGTCTATATATAGTATGCTTCCTCCATTCCAAGCTATAAGTTGTTTCAGTTTTGTGCTAAGTTAACTTTGTCTAATATCTACTAAAGTTTTATGGTGTACCTAATGGATCTAGTTTGATTTTACAAATGTATATATGTTTATTTTTCTACAAACTTAGTCGAAGTTAACAAATTTGACTTCTGTTTAAACTTTGGAATACTTCACTCTAGAAGTGAAAGAGCTTTGCATTGGGAACAATTCTTCTTTTTATTTTTATAAAGTTTTCCATTGTGAACCAAATTATTTCCTTTGTGAGGTTAAAATTCATGAGTAGTACATATGTGCTCAAAATAGGGGTGCAATTTACCTTCTCAAATTAATATTCGTAGCAGCTTATAAATAATCCAAATATATATACGAAGGGAACAAATAACACTTCATTTCGCAAATAGAAAGAAGGCTTCAAATTAAATTGAGGTGCATAATAACATGGAACGGAATGCATGCCACCACCAATACACCTTCCGTTGAACCCCAGATATTGTACACCCACATCACCCTTTTTCCCCAATTCCTAGACTTTAGTAATCAGTACCGTGAGCATGACAACATGAACATACAAAGGGATACATAAAACGCTCCCCCTGAATGGCTGCCACGCACATCGTGCATGCAGTCATGCACTGATGCACTACACCATTATACCCGAAGTCCCGAAGAAAACCATAGGCGCCAAAGGCTTGAAACGATGGCTAAACTTATACTGCTAGCTAGTAGCTATGCTAAATAACTTGCACATATTCGCTCATGCATCCAAAGGCATAAACGCGCAGCTAGCTCTTGCTGGTTGCTGCTGGCCGGAACGCGCCGTGTGTGTGTGTGCTACACAGAACACTGCTCCTGCGCGCCGTAGTTCATGCGCTGCCTCTTGATGCTCCCACCGCCGCCACCAGACGACGACGTGTCGCTGCTCGCCGTCCTGCGGTCCATGACGCCACGCAGGGCCTCCTGGACCGACGCGATGCACTCGTGCCTCCGGTGCGAGGCAGTGCGCCCGCCGTCGCCGTGCACGGGGGCGCCAGGCCGATGCCCATCCTCCTCGTCCTCCTCGTCGTCGTCGTCGGCCTGGTCCGCTCCTCCCCTGCTGTCCGCAGTGATGAGAAGCAAGCTCCGGACGCGGCCGCCGAGCGTGGTGATCTCCGCCCGGCGCGCGCGCATCCCGAGAGCGGCGAGCGCCCGCACGATATCCGGGATGAGGTCCGGGCGATCCTCGCAGCAGAGCGAGGCGCGCACCACGAGCCGCCCGGCGCCGTCGGCCCCGGCGTCCACGGACAGTTCGTCGGCCTCCGTCGGCAGCAGCTGCTGCGCCCGCCCAGGCCCAGCACCTCCGTCGTCGACCCCGACGGTAGTGGTGGCCATCATCATCGCCGAGGTCTGGCGCTTGAGCTCCTTCACGTGGTCGAGCACCTCGGCCAGCAGCGACGCCTTGTCCGTCTGCATACACGCGTACGTGCGAATACAATACAAGCACATACAATCACACACGAGTGGATCTATCGATGGTCGATTTTAACAGTCAAAGCATGCATGAAGAACATTATCTGAGGGGGGGAGCATGATGATTACTCTCGCATACTTAGACCATCGAATAGGGTGGCGCACTCACACTAGTGAAATGATCGAGTGTGAGCGTGGAGAAAAAGGGCTTGCTGAACTCTCGCTCGCGGTGCAGCTTTTCTTTCTGCATTCACAAATGGCCTTTCGAGCTTTTACACACACTAGCTAGTATGACGCGTGTAGGTGTCGTACATGTCGCACAGCGGTGCGGCACAGGGTTTTGAAGCCGGTTTCCCCTGTAGCCCAAACAGGAACAGCGGCTTCCGTGTAGTATCAAAGATTTGTGCTGCCCGGAGAGGATCGGTTCTGTCGTGTCAGGAGTTTATTGTGGGAGCAACATATCACATGCGCCGTGCGTGCTGTGCCCACCACACTTGTTAACACCAACATATCTTTTGTAATTATATATATCTATATGCAACATCTATACATTGTACTATGCTATACTTCTAATTTTATCCTTTCTCTTGAATGCAAAACTACTTTTTATACTAGCACTATAATGCATGATGTTAGGTAGGGGGAAACCTCAAGCCTGTAACAAAGTAGTAGATCCTTAGAAGCAGCATCATCATGTAATGATGCGAACGGACACTTTTCTCAAAGCTATATTTAAGCTCTACGTCCAAGTCAAATCGATTCAAACTAACCTTAAGCTTTATTTGCCTTTCTCACAAAAGACCTAATCAGTCAAAATATGCTCTTATATAGCTATTCATTAGTTTTCATGCGGGCCTTAAAGGTTTAAACTAGCCAACCAGCGATGATTCTTTTCTCGATGTGTTGTTGTACTGTGATCAGCTAAGCTTATATGCAAGGCTCATCTACCCGTGACTGTTCCATTATATATGGATCTTGCAATTTCTTAGCCAAGTTGATCCGTTGATTCACCATTGAGAACGACGGCGATCGACGAAAGATGCCGGTACCCAAATCACCAAAATGGTGATGCGTTGATCCGATGTGACTATGATTAGCAAGTTTAATTAGTTCGTGGTGGAGATATATATGCATGTGTATGTAGATATATAGTGATCGATTGTAAGTGCGACACGAAAATCAATCCAGTGATGATCACCTTGGTGGTGTTGGGGAGAAGGCTTCTGAGCCTGGCGAGGTGTCCGTTGATCCGCTGCCGGCGGCGGCGCTCGGCCTCGCTGTGGCTCCGCGACGCCGCGAGCGCCTTGGCGTCCATCATCTCCCGTGCCGTCATCCGCCCCAGCTCCGCCTGAAGGCTCCCCAGCAGCCCCGACACGACCGCCTTCCCGCTCCCCTCCGCCGCGCGCTGCTGCTGCTGCTGCTGCACCGCCGCGTCGAAACCGAAGCCGAACACCCCGCCATGCCCGAGCCCGAGCCCGCCGACGCCGTCGCCGCAGGCATAAGCACCCATGGCGGCGCCGAGGCCGGCCGCCACCGCCGCCGGCTCGGAGAACGGCGCAGCGCCGAGCCATGGGAGCAGCTGGTGCGTGGCCTCCTGGCTCCCGTGCTCGACGCCTCCATCCCACATGGCTATCTAGCGAGCTAGCTTATGGCCGGTCTTGGAGTTTCTTGGCTCGGAGGTTGGTGGTGGTGGACTACTGGCGAAGCACGCGAAGGTGGGCTTCCGGCTGCTCTCGCTCTCTCGGTCAAATGGGTGTCGCCTTTTAAGCCCGGTGCTCGTGGCCACCCTGCACGGCGACGGCTTTGTGGGGGTGCCTTTTATCGAGCCCTTTGGCGGCCGCGCCACGGTAGTGGTCGAGACGGCGAACCAGCCAGCCATCCAAGGGCTCGTGTACGGCACTACGTACACTAGTCATCAGGGGGCCCGGCCTGCTGTCTTTCTAAAGATTTTTTTGTTTTTTTCCAAGTAGATGTTTCATGTTAGTACTATAGCGGTGTATTTTTTTTTTTGAAATTTTTTACAATAATTGGAAAAAATTCAATGGCTCACATCAACCGAGAGCGGCCGATCCGACGGCTACAAAAGTCGTAAGCAATGAGAGGCAAAAGCACAGGGCAAAATTGCTTTTCTTGTGTGTGTATGACAAATGGGCCATAGAAGCAAAAATCGCTCCTGTTGCCTCCGCAAAATCGAGGGACTAAGAATAGGCAATAATTGCATTGTTGTTATTCCTTTTTTATAAAGGGTAAAACAAGAACTCCATAAATGACGATACCCTTCTTCGCCGTCGAGAAGACGCCGCCGCCGCCGCCGGGCGACGATGGCGGTGGGCGGCGCTGATGAGCGCGACGCGGTCTGAACATTTTCTCGCAAGGCCTTCGCGGCGACCGCCGAGCTGCGTCATCCGGACGCGCAGCGGCGACAAGACCATCCACCATCTGCTGCACCTGCACTCACGAAGTGCAACGCCCGCAACCCGGCCGCCCGAATGCCAATGCCCGCCCGAATAAAGATCGGGCGACGCCAACGGGCGCTGTCGCTGTCCATCCGAAGCAGCCGCCGGCGATCCGGTCGCCGTGCTCAGACGAGGGCGCCGGGCGCCGGCAAAGAATGGCCGCCGTCGACGTCGATGGTCCCGCCCGGCTGGGCAAGATGGAAGAGGTCGGCATGACGTTCAAGCGCAAAGGCAACCCCGGGGCGTGTTCGACGTCAGCTTCCGGTATGGCGTGCTGCACGTGCCGGTGTTCGTGCTCGACGAGGGCGCCAAGGTGCTGCTCGCGAATCTTGTGGCGTTCGAGCAGGGGGGTGGCGGCGCGCGCGCGCGGCAGCTCGACGTTTGCGGATCCATGGGCAGCGTCCGTGAAGGTGCCATTACTAGTCTCGTCCTCATCTACTTGCCCATATGACTAAGATGCCCTTTATGATAATTATTAACATTTTGTGGAGGCAATGAGAGGCAACGCCAAGCAATTTCAAGTACTCTAAAAGGGCTCTTTTTTTTTTTTTTTGAAAATTTTAGTGGTAGGAGAGTACGGAGTATATGCTTTGCATAGAACAGGGGACGTGACTAGGCATGTAGGACAAGAGTCAGTTGTTATTGATTCTTGTGTATATAACATAATATAGGACTAGCTCAATTGTACATATTCAAGTTTTTTTTTGTGTGTGACACGTACATATTCAAGACTTTTGAAAGACAGGAATCTATAGGAATGTCATATAAATCTGTTTACTTTTATTTACGAAAATGTAGGAAATACAAAAAAAAAGTCTTGTTTCAAATGCGACTTGTGTTTTTTGGAAATTTTTTTCTTCAGAACAAATATTCCGAAGTTAAATTTTATGATCTGCTTGTAATAATATTTTTTATTCTATTAGTTCAATATGAATCTTGGCATCAAAGGGGATGTGATGGAGTGTTTTATTTTGTGCAAACTTACTTTCATCAGTAGATGTGTGTTACATTTCGATAATGTTACAAAAAGAGAGAAAACATTGCTTGCAAAAGCACCGATCACTAATTGAAATTGAGTAAAATAATACTTCCTTTATATGATATATACTGACTTTTTTATATATAACTTTTCTTAGTACTAGAAACAATATATTTAAAAATTCAAAATGTCTATTATATACCCCCTCCGTACTCCAAAAAAAAACTTGACGTTTAGGAAAATGTTTAGGTCAAACATTGGGAATATAAATCACAATATCTTTTAGGTTGTTAAGTTTGCAAATGTGAAACCTATATGAATAGATTTGTCTTGAAAAATACTTTCACAAAAATATAAATATATCATTTTTTAATAAATATTTTTATAATAACAAAAGGTTAAAGTTGTGTTTTGAAGACCATTTCGCTTTCAATCCAATATACACACTCTTCACTTGTTATATCGCTTGCTAAAAAAGAAAGGATGGGAGAGCAGGGACAGATGTTGTTAGCACGTAGCCGTATCGTAGCAAAACGGGGGGATGTTTGTGTCCTTTTTGACGGTACAGTATCCTAGTTCCTACGAAAGCTATCATACAGTTCTGTTTTCCTTTCGGCGTATGCACAAGTTCAACGAAAAGATGGAAAGATGTGTCTTATATCAGGTACGTACACTATAGACTACTGTAACCTTAACTGTAGATTTTGTTTATAGGTGAAATTGCTAGATTTGGTGAAATATTTTGGATTCGGGCTACCGTAGAAGACTTTTCGTTTGTATTTGGTAATTATTGTCCTATCATAGACTAATTAGGCTCAAAAGGTTCATCTAGTACTTTTCAACCAAACTATGCAATTTGTTTTTTGTTTATCTATATTTAGTACTCGTGCATGCGACAAAGAGATTCGATGTGACACAATCGTAACATTTTTTTTTAGGATCACTTACACTCAGGCGTATCAGCAGGTTGAGAAACTGGAAGGCAAGCCTGCGACTTACAAATCAAGGGTGCAGGCAGTTGGAAACCTCCGTGAATCCGTGATGCCTCGCCTCGGCGCGGCCGTGGACCCAACAACACCCAACCCCAAGCAAGCAAACGCAACCGCGGCGAGCGAGCATAAAAGCCGACCAACGCTGCGGAGCAGTCAATGGGAAAAAGGCACTCGGCTCCGGCGTGCTGCGGCCGCAGGGAACAGCGCGGCGCTGCGTGCCCGTGCCCGAGCCCGACCCCGTCCTAGCCATCATCCATCGGCGGCTATAGGGAAGGCAAGCGGCAGCAGGCCTACTAGGCGAGCCAGTCGAGCCGGCGGGTGCCCGGGCGAGGGAGCAAAAGCGGCACGCTGCACGGGCCTCCCTGCCGAACCAAGCAGCGAGCCGAACCCGAGCCGTGTTGTCGTCGTCCCGTGTCTAGTTGCGTTGCCCGCGGCGCTGGCGCTGGCGCTGCGTGGGCGCGTGATTGTGTCCGTCGGCGCGCGTGGCCTTTGGCAGGTCCGAGCAGGCCACGCCGGCCGGCCGCCTCGTGTCGCAGTTATTTCAGGCCCTCTCGCTCGCCTCCCTTCTTTTTCTCGTGCCTGACGTGCTGCGCTTGCGCGCGGGGACCGAGACGCGACCGGATGATTGTGTCCCGCAGGCTGCCGCCTGGCCTGGCCTGGCCTGCTGCCGCCCCCGGCCCCGTCACGTCCGTCGCACGCCTCTGAGGAATATCTATCCTAGAGTAACGTATCGCCTGCATGCCGTGCCGGGACCGGGACCGACGCCTCGGCCGCTGCATGCGGCCATCTCCGGTGACGCCCGCCGCGGGTGGCTGGACGGATGCCCGTCGATCGTCTGCTGCCCTCGGTTCCGTTGGGTTGGGCTGGTTCGTTATTAGGCTCGTTGCCCGAGACCAATAGGATGGAGAACCAACCTGTGGAAAAGATGTGGAAAAAGATCGCGCTCTTCTCGCGAAAGGCCGGGTCGGCCGCAGAAAGTTGGCTTTGGCTTCCCCGTGGCTTTGCTTGTGTGCGTGCTTGCCTGCCTGCCTGCCTCTTTTTGTCCCAACTAAACTCGTTTGCGTTGCGCCCGGCCATCGTCGTGGCCTAGTATAGCGTCTTGTCAGGCGAGATCCAGCCGCTGGCTCGTGACGCTGTCGAGCTTTTGCTCAGCACCTCGAGTCTGTCTCCGTAATGATCCACCACATTTGTCAGCCACCAAATCTCTCTCGACGTACACTACCACGCTTCTAATCTAAGTAAGGTTTAATGAACACCATTGCTTTGTAGGAGTAATATACTGGTTGGAATAGCAAGTTTACTATCGTTTGTGGGCAGTGAGACTGACTGAGTGATGGATGGATCACATTCACATCGTGGAGTGTGAATCGGAGGAGGTGGTGATGATCGATGCCACCACCAGCAGCAGCCACCACACACACCACCACAACCGAGCCGATCAAGAGCGCGACGTGCTCATGGGGTTGGGGCCCGCGTGCGCTTGAGATCATCGCCACGCCATTATGATGCGAGTACCATGCGGCTTTTCCGCCCCGCAGGAACCGTCAAGATTTCCTAGAAAGCATGCTCGCCTTTTCCTCGGCCGAAAAAAAAAGAGCGAGATTGTAGCATCACACGAAAAACAATTGCCGTCCGTCCCTCACGTACGATTAATTACTTGAGCTGTGCACCAGCTAGCAACACGCATGTGACGTGATTATATTGCCGATAGGTAGACCCCGTTGGCGCAGGGATAACGGTAAAGCGCCTGTTAATCCGATATTGCTTTTGCTTAATTAATAGGTTTCCCATTCAAGGATATAGAGCATATGATGATTAGGCGTAGCTACTTACTGACATTTGAGTAGTGTTTTTTTAAAATTAACTTACTAGGGTCTCGAGTCTTGACAATGAAAACTCCTCATCTTTTTGCTTAATGAAAAACTCTTCTTCCGCATTAAAAAAAAAAAAAAAAAAAAAAAAAAAAAACTCCTCCTAGTAGCTAACTGAAGAAAGTACTATATGTTAACTTGTTTTTACGGCTCCTTCCATTGTTTAACTCTTTTAACTTTGACAATCAATATATAAAAGTATAATTTTTTGAACAAAAAATATATAAAGGATTATGTAGATGCAAAATGTAAGATAAGTTACACAAATCGTCATTAAAAACAGTTACTTAGCTTAGCACTTTAGCATGGTCGTAATTTTAATCGGATCAGTTAGCTAGGGCCCGGTATTTGGCTCGTGGAAGAACCACCTCATTCACGTGTTCTTTCCACGGCTCCTGGAGTACTAATTATAGTTTACTAGGAAATATGCCCGTACGTTGTCACGGGTAACAAAATTTTATTTGATTCAATGTTTACACTTAAAATTATAAAGCTATGTAATTATTTGTTTATGCCAAAACCGTATTTTTGCATGCTATGCTCTAGCCGTAGGCCACACCGCCAAAGATTATTTTTGCACCTCCGTATCATAATAGCATGCCATCTTTTGGTCTTAAGGACTGTTCGGCTGATAAGACAACTACTATTTTATTGTAAGAGAAAAAAAATATTGTACCATGACTGAAAGTTTAAGCAAATAGAAAGCTTTTTCCAGGATGAGCTGATGCCATCAAGCCCATTCACTTAATATTATCTTGAGCCAATAATAAAACATAATCATTGATTTGTACAATCGTCTGATTATGAAGTGTTTTGTGTCAGCTTGTTGTTCTTATATCGTATCTATATATAAGATGGGAACCTTGTATTTCTTTTTTATTCTCTTCCTTCTCTAATCTCTGTTTGCACGTCGTATTAGAGACCCATGCCGTGACGTGGTGACTGCTGGGCAAGCGGAAGAAAAAAAGTAAAGAAAAAAATGGCAGAAATTTGGGTCTTTATATAGATTTCTCGCTACGATGCATTTGGTAGAAATAATTTGTACTACTAAATTTTGAATGTTAAAACACCATAGGAGAAGTCTAATATTCTGGTTGTAAATGCACTTCCTAGATATTTTATAACAAAATTAGATGTTGTCATACTACCATATATTGGTATAGTTTTCTATGATCTTGCTCAAAATTAGAGAAATCTTATTAGTATTCATTTTTTGACAGTTCGCTGCTCCGGCTCTTGGCGGCGGTCCGCCCAGCCATGGCCCATGGGGCGTCCGTCCCGCAGCTCCCGCCTAGCCCAGGCTAAATCCGTGCAAAACTAAGGAAAGCGTTTCTGACGCGATTCACGTGCGGAACGGATCCGTTTCTTTGGCCGCTCATCGCCTTCGCGTGCGGCGTCTGGCATCACGAGGTGAGGCGACCGCCATCGAGTGCTTCAAGGCCGACTCCTGTTTACCAGACGACGTCATGCTTGCTTTGTTCCGCTTCCATGTCTGTTCATCGACCTCAGGAACCATCTCGACCACGAGATAGACTGGTATATAAATGAGCGGTAGTCGGGGGTCACCAAAGTTCTAGTAGAACACGGAGTCCAGTAAACAGGAGGCGGACAAAACGGACCAGCAGAAATTTTCCCTAAGACACCGGGCCGATCGGGACTCGGGAACGGAAGAGGTGAAAGAAACCGATGATGAAAAAAAAAAAGCAGAAATTTTCATGCTTTAATAGTAGGTATAGATATGATAAGGTTACCATAAATCGACCCATCTTGACTTCTAGAGAGACAGAGATAACAAAAGTTCAGGATTAAATACAACCGATAAAAATTAATATTTGTGCTATCTCTCTTTGCCGGCCACAATTTGCGGTTGTGTGATGAGCTTTTCATTTACTCTATATGTTTCTTCGTCCATATCTCTAGTCTTTTTTTCTTCTGCATGGCACCTAGCTCGGTGCGTGTTTGGTTTTTTTTAAGAAAAAAGTGATAAGTGTGGAAATTACCTACCTCAAAGTGTATTGGCTCATGTTGCGGTGCATGTCTCGTGATGTTACGGATCCTAGTTTTTTTTTTTTTTTTTTTTTTTACTTTGAGTCCAAGCATGCTGACGTGCACTTAGCTAGCATTTGATGCTTGCATCTCAAATAGCTATAGGCTCAGCGAAAACCAACTCCTCAAGACCTCCACGCCGCTCCACCTCGGGTCCCTCCCTTCTTCCCCCCGGGGCGACCTTGCCGGTGGCGAGAGGGGTAGGGAGGCCCCTCAATCGATAGATTCAGTACTTTTTCCACTTCTAGCTGTTTTTTCTTCCTTTGTTGCCTATATGGCCTTGCCCATAGTGGTAGCCTACCTCAGTTGCTCGCCACCGCTCGGGTTAGTATGAATAAAATAAATCCGCGTCCCCTCACCCCTCTCGCCCCTTCCCCGCCAAGCGGATCTCCCGTCCCTCCCTCCATCTCGCCAGGATCCACACACAAGCACGCCTCCAAAGACGCCTCCGTCTCCACCTCGCTTTTGCGGCCCGGCTCTACGGGCGGATACTGATGCAACCAGGCAATAGTACATCTGGTGTTGGCCCGATGTCTTCGCCTCCACCGGGATTCGACCGCAACTCCCTTCGTCTACCTCCGGTGACGGGTTTCCACCTACTCTTCGGTCGGCCGTGTGCTCTTCCTCGACTCCGTCGACCCTCCTTCAAGCGGCGCATCGCGCGGTTTCCATCTGGGTGTATGCGTCATGGACGCCCTACGGGGCCACTGCCGGCGATCTCCGCCGTCGCCGATGCCTTCAATGTACTAGCTGTTCTTATCCGGTCTGTGGACCTCTGTAATTTTGGTCTTCTTCGAGGACCTTGCTGTAATATGGCTGCTTAACTATTAATATATTTGTAGTTGTCAAAAAAATTGGTATAGATTTTAAATCCCCACACTCTTATACTCTTACTACACAGAAATTGTTGTCTAAACACCCTTATCATCATCGTGTATTAAATAACTGACGGTGAAACTTTTGTGAGAAACAGTTTCACCGTTATAAATTGCCCTCCTAAGTACTAGCAGTGAATCTCTTATCAGTAGTGAAAGTGGGCAATTTATAACGTGGGCAAATATTTGACGGTTAAATAATCGACGGAGAAACTCTTATACTCTCACTACACAGAAATGGTAACGACAAATATGGGTATGCCTTACTGTGCGTTATTTTTTTCATAAAAAGTGAAGGTGGGCAATTTTATATAAAAATATAGCGGGTTCATTTGCATTATCCTCCGATAGATAAATGTGGATAATTTGGGCCTAAACTTAGGAGGGTAATTTTAGGTGCAAATTTAGGGGCTTGTTTCGTCACTACTACTAAAATGAACTTCCGTGGCGGTTTTTTTTTATTTTTCCGCGACGATTTTTAGAACCGCCACGCAGCTAGGGTCACCGAAAATAGATCCATTTTTCGTGGGCGCTTTCTCGGCACCCAAAAGACCGCCACCGAAAAATCCGTAAAAAAAAAAAAATCCAAATCCTAACCCTAATGGGCCTAGATCCGGTGGCGGCCCGGATCCGCCCATTAGGGTTAGGGTTTCGCCCGCCGTCGAATCCGCGCCTGGGGGGGAGCTCGGGCGCGGATCCGCCGGAGAAGGAGGAAAGCGCCGGGCGCCGCTTGGGCGACGCCGTGCATCGGACCGCCACTCGCCCGGAGCTCGGGCCGCCGATCCGCGGTGGGGAGGTGGAGTTGCCACCGGATCCGCCGGAGAAGGAGGAGCCGCCGCCGGGTCGCCGCTGGGCGACGCCACGACCGCCGCCGCCGGAAGAGCTTCCGGGCGGCCGGATCGCCGGGAGAAGGAGGGAGGAGCCGCGCCGCCGCCGCCGGCGCCCTAAGACCGCCCTCGCGGGAGGAGCTTGGGCCGCGGATCCGCGCGATGGAGGTGGAATCGCCACCGGATCCGCGGTGGAGGAGGAGGAGCAGCCGCCGCCGTGCTGAGACTACTGGTCGCCGGAGCTCGGGTGGCCGCCATGTCCGGAGTGGAGAGGAGAGGGGGAGACCGGAGGGGAGGAGAGAGATCGACCAGGCGAGAGAGGGGGGGAGTTGGGCGGCGAGAGGGAAGAGAAGGAGTCGAATCGAGGGTGGAAATGAGGAGTGGTTGACGATTTAGGGTTTGGGTGCTTTTATATTTTGAGGTAGAAGTGGGGGCGGTATGGGCTTTGTCTATGTGGGCTTCTGGGGCTCATTTTTTGTGGCGGTTTTTAAAAAAAAAACCGCACAGTTAATCAATTTACCGTGACGGTTATTAAACCTCCACGGTTAATAAAAAATAACCACTACGGTTAATAAAGGTATTAACCGCGGGCGGTTTCTTAAATGCCCGCCACGGAAAATGAATTCAAACACCACGCAAAAATCAATCCCGTAGTAGTGCGTTGAATTCTTATAATGACAATGGTGGGTAGTTTTCAAGAAATCGTATTAAATTCAATTATTAATTTTTATGATGATGATTAAAATCTATTTATAAATACCAAATATTTTTGAATTTTGTGAGAAGCTGAGAATCAATGTGGTTCCACTATTGGAGGTCTCCTAAACTGTAATACATACTCCCTCCATACCAAAAAATTTGACGTTTAAGAGAGCGACATACGGTTTAAAACACAACTTTGACCTATTGTTATTATAAAAATATTTATCGAATATTGATACATGTATACTTTTATGAAAGTATTTTGCAAGCCAAATCTATTCATATAGTTTTCACATTTGCAAACTCAACAACTTAAAAGTTATTGATGATTCAAATTCTCAATGTTTGACCCAAACCTTATTCCGAACGTCAAGTTTTTTTTTTTTTTTTGTACCGAGGGAGTATTAAGATAAGATCTTAGTGTTAGTAACCTTTTCTTCCAATACTTTAGCTAAGCACATATATGTAACCTGTTTGATTAGCTAGAGCCTCAGGTTACAATGAGATCATACATCTAAAGTCTATAACTATAAATACACTCAATCTTGAAAAACGCGCAATGGCGTGGTCTCAAAAAATAAATACACCCAATCACCATTAGGTGTAATCTTGTCAAGCACAAAATATGCTTTGACGCCTGTCACGTACTTGTATATAAAAAAGAACACGCATGGTTCATTGGTTCTTCCCCTTTCTATGCGTGAGATATAGCTGCAACTACAATGACTCGAGAATGGAGTCTCCAGAGTACTTTTATACTTTTAATTTCCCATGTACTAGCATGAGCATTATTACATTGTGATATTGTTTTTAAACAGATTCAGGTAAAGAAATCTTTCGCTGCGTGCCCGTGTGACGACGAGCCAGCCGAGTACAAAGATCACGGCTTCACCGGCGGGTATCTGCCAGTTCGCTTATAGTCGTCTATAGGCGGGTATCTGTCTTTGAACAGCGGCGTGCCCTCCTTTGGCGTGGACCAAGGGTACTTCATGGTCGGATCCCTCGGGAACTTCCTGAAGTTGACGAATGGCGCCCACAACATCAGCCTGAAAACACACAGGTATTTGATACTCACAAAATGAAACCGAAACCAATCTGTTGTTTTTCCTATTGGGAATAAACCAAACCGAAGAATTCAGATAGTACGAGTAGTAATAGGTTGCAGGAAGATGCCATGAATTTTGAGCTTTTAATTAGTTGACCAGGCAAGCAAAATAACTTGACTCTGCTAGACCAATGAAAACTGAGGCAGCTTGGGAGGAAAGCTTGGCCTTGTCCTGTGCGGCTATAAGCCAACAGATCACTTGGATTCAGAGCATCTACAACCTACAGAACTAGTAGCACTAGAATAGCTAATGTGCCATTCTGTAGTAATCCAAAATCAACACGTTTTTAGATGCCTGTGGCTGAATCCGGGATGTTTGTTTTCTACTGTCCTGACATTGGACACATCCTGTAACATTGGAACATGTTTCTGTGTATTTGATACTGTAAAAGTGTCACGCAAGATGGACTGTTGGAAGAGAATCAGGAGCAGGTACACTGACCCTGGGAAGAAGAGGTAGGTGAACATGAACTGCAGGTACGTCTCCAAGAATTTGCGCTTGAACCACCTCAGCCTCATCCAGTTCATGATCAGCGGCTGCACACAAACACACATGCACACTTGTTACTCAATCAGCGGCATGCAGTGGCCAGATGAAGTCGCTTCGAGAGCAAATAACCAAGAGCTGAGTAGCTGACGCACAGGAGCGACGAATAGGTAGAAGACGGCGAACACCGCGATCGGCGGCAGGATCCCTAGGATATCGAGGTCCTCCTCCCCGGTCACCGTCGCCAGCGCCGCCGGCGCCTCAACCTACACAACAGTATTACAGCATTTACAACGTCACGTTCGATCTGATCGTGGAATAGTATAGGAGCGTCCAGTCAAGCTGCAGGATCATGTGGAATTTAGCGAGAGATTCGTGTACATACAGCTGCCCAGACGGCGCCGCACTGCAACACCGTGGCCAGCTTCTGCAGCTGCGAGCTCTGTTGCTCCGACGTCGCCGGCGCCGCTGGCTGCATGCGCGTTCGTCGTCGGAGAAGCAAACAGGGAAACAAAACCAAGAGCGTGGACGATCAGACGCCGCGGGAATTGTTGGTCGGTGGGGGTGAGAGGCGGTAGCAACCAAACCAAGATTGGTAGCCATGGATGGACCTTGTCATGGGGGGAGGCAGAGGAGCCTGAACTTGGCGGTGCTGGAGCTGGCCGACGACTGCTGCTGCGCCTGTGGCGAGGCCGCGAAGGTCGCTCGCCGCTTGGGTAGCTTCTGCCGACAGGGAGGAGGCGGGGAGGAGGAGGCCGCCGGGGAGAGGAGGCGCCATGAGGCGGCGGCGGTGTCCATTCTGTGGACACGCGGAGGCGAAGGCTTTCTTTCCTTCGGTACGGTTTCCACGGCAGCCGTGGCGCGCGCGTCTTATCTGAAATCTGGAATTCTGGATAGATGACGCTTTGGTGGTATGTGGCACTCAAGAATTTGGCCTATCTGGACCGTTGGATAGGGATTCAATGGATGGAACCAGTTGACTTTACTTCGTCTCATGCGTCTTTAGTAGGCGGGCTGTCCATTCCATTCAGCATAACATGTTTTTCGCACACCTGATGATTTACATTTACCTCCAGTAAGAAGAAGCAGCAGCTCAGAGCAAGTTAATGATTTTGCCGGCGATCAGCTGTTTCCTCGTGCCAGGTCACTTGTAGTCGAAATTAGCAAACACCAGTATAATAGACTAGCTAGCTGCATCGACTATAAGGAATATTCAAATATTTATTGTTTGCATGGCCTGCGTATGAGATTAAGAGAGAGATGAAGAAAAGCTAGCTGCGGACTTCTTTTGTCCTGTGTTTTTCCCGGCGACTAATGAAGCGCCCGCTCAACTCTCTTTCTTCTTTTATCTCTCATACTTTTTGTAAAATAGCCATTCATTTAGTCGGGTGAGAAGCATTAGTGTACTTGCTCTTAGGAGTAAACGAGACGCCGTACACCTCGAGTAAGAAGAAGAAGCTTAGGAGTAAACGAGACGTCGTACAAACTTGAAGATTTTCTTCCCAGAAACGATGCAGGGACGGCACACAATCTAGAGCGGCTGCCGTCTAACCGTGTGTTTGGATGGAGGTTGGAGCCGACCCGGATGGGTTCGACCCACTTTTTAGTGTTTGGATGGAGGTTAGCTTGGGGCGGAGCCAACCCGGAGGGAATATACCCTCAATATGCGGGTTGGATTGAACGGTCGAAATTTGAGGGACGGGCCGCTCCCGGCCCCGCGGTCCATCTCAAAGGGCGCTCAAGCCCGTGCAGTGACCGCCGAGCTCCAAGTAGAGCAGCGGCGCGGCGGGCGATGGCGCATGGAGGCGAGGTGGGGCGGCGGCGGCGGGAGTTGGCTAGCGGCGAGCGGTTCCCGACCACCGGAGCCGTCTCGGTCCATTCGCGTGTGCTCGCTATCGTGGGAGAGCCCTGGTGTGGGAGCTCAGCGCTTCGCCCGAGCTACCGGTCCCGAGCCGCCGTCGTCGGGCCGCCTCTCGCCATGGCCATGGCGGCTCAAGGCGGATCCCGAGCTCGTGGTGGCGGCAGATGGATGGAGATGCGACGGTGGCGAGCTCGCGGCCGGGCGGCGGAGCTCCGCCAGCCGAAGGCCCGGGCGAGCCGCCTGTGGAGTCTTCAAGCGACGGGCAACCGACGGTGACCGAGGATAAGATTGAAAAAATAAAAAAAAAAAAGGGGAAGGGTGGGAAAGAAAAGGAAAAAATGAGAGCTTGACAGGTGAGGTCCATTGGTGACAGATGGGACCCGCACTAACGGTGTTATTTTGCCATCTGTCTCAGATTTTCGATTCTTTCAACCAAACAGAGGTTGGAGCCAACCCATCCCTAACAAAAAAAAAAATGAACCAAACAAAGCAGAGGTTGGAGCCGTCCCCAAAACGAGTGTTGGAGCCACTCCATCCCACTCAACCTCACCATCCCACTCAACCTCAGACTAAACACACGGTAGGAGTACCGAGTACCGACGTTGTGCTCAGTGGTTGAATCTTGTCGTTTTATTCAGCTGCTTAGACTACCCCTACGGTCCCACTGCTACATAACTGTCCTGAGATGATCTGACAACGGCGTTCATGTGAATTGAAACACACACCACTGAAGGAAACACAGAGCGCGTGCTGAGAACAGAGCCCTGGGCAAGCAAACACCTTGATCCTATCACTACTGTACTACTACCACGCCAAGCAACTTTTTTCTGTTGCCGAGTTGACATATCAAGCGACTTACGAGCTGTGATGTGTGTGTGCTCGAGCGTGGAGGCGTCGGTCAGATCAGATGGCTCTTGCGAGGAGCAGAGCCTGGCACTCTGCCGGCGCAACAATTACCGATGGGGAGCGCTCTGCCGGGCAAGCGTGACCTGACACCTCCAGGTTTGCCGGCCTGCAGGCGCAACCAACGTTGCCAGGTGAAGTGAAGGGACTGCGGCGCTGCACCCTCCGCACTACAGCAGCGAGACGGCTCCATTTCGCTCTTTTTCCTGTCTTTTGAGAGGCCAACAGATGAACAGAAGAGGAGGATTCACTGCAAGGCAGCAAGGCCTTCTGGTTCACCCAGTCCCCTTTCGGCCCGTCCGTCACTTAACGGGCCGGCAAAGCATCCTGTCGCACCATTGCTGCCATGAGCCCAGCACCCACCGGCCCGGCGGGCGAGAATATTCGGGCGGTACGAGAGAAAGGTCTGTCCCCGCTTGTGAAAGGCCAAGGGAAGATCCCCTCGGAATCGGCATAATCGCTCCCATTTCTTGGCGTCTCCCGGCGCGGCGCGGCGTTCACGCCAATGCCTATTTATCGGCCTCCTTGCCGGCCGATCGCGCGCGCGGCCACCCAGGCAGCGACGACCGGCGGCGAGGTCGCCGAGGTGGGCGGAGACCACGCACGGCAGCCAGCAAGGTGGGTTTCTACCATTCACCTTCTCTCGTATCTAACCACCTACAATCCTCCTAGCAAAGCACATTAGTTAGTTTACTTAGAATAAATGGAGGGCCTTTGTTTATCAAAAGGATATAGTACAGCAGCTGAAGAGTGAAGATTAGTTTGAGAGATGATTGAGCGTACTTGTTATTCTAAGTTAATCAACTGCATCTTGTCTGCATGCAGGGCTCGAGAGCACAAGTGAAGTGCAGCGTTTCATCACTTTAGACAGGAACAAGATTAGGACAGAATGGGAGCTCTGAATGATAGAAACCCTTCTACCGTCTTGATGGCCTCTACGGTGTGCAGCTTGGTGGCCATCCATCGCAGCAGCCGGCACAAAGTGCGGATGAAGCTCTCCGACCACCGTTGTAGATTCAACAACTTGTGAGCACCACAAGAGTGGTAGTGGTACAACACAACAAAGATTGCGGATCCGGTGAGCAAATTTGCAGTAGTTAACCACTAGTCAACATACACAACATTTGTGCACTAACCACTGTCCGATGCCTTCTGTAACTGCAGGAGACTATGGCAGCAGATACCCTCTTGCTTGAAGCCCATCCACTGCACCATTACATGTACGGTAACTTCCATCAGTAGAAAATCCTGCCATCTGCTAGTCCACAGTAGGGCGCCATATGCCGATATCTACCTACTAATAGTATAATAAAACATTACATTTTGAGCAGGTGACAAGCATGCTGGTGAGACTGTTGCGAATGTCGTCACCTCTCTGCCCTTCATTGTTCTTGGACTGCAGGCTCCAAGGCAAGACACATCTCGTGATCCTGAAACAAGATGCACTTATGCTTTGTTTGCTGACAGCTGAGCATAGACACCCTACTAACAGGCCATGATGGTGCAGGAAAAACTTGAACACAGCTATCTACGCGAATTCACTGGTCGGGGTGGGAATAGCTTCAAGCTTGTATCATTCTTCCAAAGGAGAAATCCGAAAGTTTCTGCGCTGGGCTGACTACACTATGATTGCTACCACCACACTGGTAAGTCATCATATCCTTGCATTGAGGATAGGTACCATTGTTAGAGTGTCGGGATTCACCCGCCATGGCAACTATGTGTTTCATGCAGTGTTTGTCGAGAGCACTTAGCACTGAGAACCCAAGATTACTAATGGCAGCATCAGCATTGCTCCTGCCGTTTAAGCCATTGATGGTTTCAGCTGTCCACACTGGATTGATGGAGGCAAGTAATCCAAATGGTCCAATGTATCTTGTCTAGATTAAAGATAACGCTTCAAGATCCACCAAACAATTTGTTTGGAAATCTAACTATCCTAAACAACCAGGTTTCATTTGCAAGAAGAGCATCAATTGAACCAGAGCTCAGGATGGCACATAACCTGCACAAAATGTCATCTCTGCTGGGAGGTGCACTGTTCATTGCCGACGATTGCTTCCCCGAGACCCCCTACATCCATGCTGCATGGCATCTTGCTGCTGCGATTGGCATTGGCACTTGTAACAAGCTTCTTGAGTGACAGTGGAAACAGTCCTCCACTCCTGCTGATATCAACGAGTAGTTGATTTCAGTATTATGACGAAGTAAAGAGTCATGCAGTAGCAACTTGTCGACACTTAAAATAACAAATAGGAGATTGATATCAGATACTGTCTTTTTTTTTTCTTTAGGTGAACTAGGTGTCTAGGTTGCCCTGTGTATGTATTTCTGCTAGGATTTGAGTTGGTTTTTCATCATTGTTGTCACAATGAGGTGGCCTGCAACAACAAGACTTGTAGTTGGAACTTGGAACTGCAATATAATAAACTGTTTCTACCAATTTTCCCTGTAAGTGCTACAAAAGAATGTAAAACAACGGACGTGTGTTAACCTGGAAAGGAACAAGAGTGCATTAGTATCACAGGCAATCTGAAGGTGGTGAAGATTTGTTGAAGACTAATTCATTTGCATCTACACCAGTGCTCTGAGGAAAACGTCAAGGCTCAACTTCAAGTATTGCAGTTCCAACTTCAAAACGTCCAGGTTAACACACATCCGTTGTTTTGAAGGCCTTCAAAACATTTTGGTTCTACTTCAAGTATGGCGGTATAAATGTTTTGAAGGCCTTTTTGGCTTTTGCTATTGAGTCACGGATAACCTGTTGGGCTTGTGCTACCAATATGCTGGACTCATTCTTGTGCTACCACAATGCTGGACTCGTTCTCATTCACCCAGCTTCTGCCAGCAGGTTTCTCAGCATTCAGTGCAGCTACTTTTTCCCTCACCATCCGAGCCTGCTCCCACTGTCCAACACCAGCATACATGTTGGACAGCAGCACTAGGTGCCCAGCCGCTCGTTGTGGCTGCAGTTCAACTAATCTATCAGTCACTTTAGCTGCAAGCTCAAGGTTGCCCTCCCTTCTACATCCACTCAGGATTGCACCCCATGCACCCTCGTTTGGCTGGAATGGCATTTTTTCCACAAGCTCAAGTGCTTCATTCAACTGTCTCCAGCGACAGAGCATGTCAACCATGCATCCATAGTGTTGTATCTCTGGATTTATCCCATAAACTCTTTCCATACTCTCAAAGTACCACCGTGCATCATCAATCCTCCCTGCAGAACTGCGAGCAACGTGGCACCATCAAGACGATCCTGCATCCTGTGGAACAAATCCAGCGCCTCCTGGGGGTGACCATGCATTGCAAGACCCGAGATCATAGTTGTCCAAGAAACAGTGCTCCGCATTGACATCATCCCAAACAAGCGGCGTGCATCATCCACAGCACCACACTTGACATACATATGGATGAGAGCATTGTCCAGCAACACTGTCCTCTGCTGCCACCGTTCCAAGTCCACACGTGCATGCACCCATCGCCCAAGCTCCAGGTCACCCAGCTCCGCACAGGCCGTCAGCAAGGCAACCATGGTTACTGCGTCATCCTTGACCCGCGCCTTTCTCATCCTCCAGAACAGCTCCACCGCCTCTGCTGCCCTCCCAGCATTGGCACACCCACCGATCACTGTGGTCCACGCCACCGCGTCCCTCCTGGGCATCTCGCCGAAGAACCGCAGCGCGGCGTCCACGTACGCGGCGAGCATGCAGTTCCATGCTGCCACCGTACTGGTAGACATTTCGTCAAACACCTTACGGGCGTCCCTCGAACGCCGGGCCGCCCGGCGTACGTCGACGAGGCTGGTCATCACATGCCCACTCGCCCGTCGGGGCCAGCATCCGCCAGCGGTCGGGCGGCGTGGAGGGCGCGACCGTGAGGGAGCGCCAGCGCCGCGCCGCGAGAGCCGAGAAGAGAGTGGAGAAAGTGAATGCGTCGGGCGCAGCCCGTGGCGACCACAAGTGGAGTGGTTTTGCCAAAGTGGCTTTGCGTGGCGTTGGGCGGCCTGGCTGGATGGGAAAAGTGTCGGGCCCGCATGTCGGGGAACGTGCCCCTCGCTCTTTTGACGCCTCCCACCCCGTCTCCGAGAATGCGCCGCCGTGGTGACGAGATAGGGCACTTGCGCGGGATTCTGCGCTTTTGAGAAAATGAGATTTGTCGGATGCAATTTGTCGGAGAAATCTTGCTATCCCTCGTGCTCAAGTTGGTTTTACTTGTTGGGTAGCAAGTTGAAGCGGAGGCGACAACGGACGATGATCTTCGCAGATTTTAGTCGACGTGGCTGACCGTGGGCCGGGACCCTGACCGGGCGTCGGTCAAGCGGGTCCGGTCACTTCTAGAGAGCATCGAAATCCGGTTTCGACCGAAGCCGGGCGTCCGGTCACCTTGACGGACATCGGCAAGGGCTCGTCGAGTGTGGGCCCGGGCGCGTTGTCTGTTCTGACCGGAGCGTTCGGTCACCGCTGACCGAAGCGTTCGGTCAGCTCGCAGAAGCTGTGATTTCCACCCTAACGGCTCTATTTTGGAATGGGGTCTATATATACTTGAGTGGTCGGTTGCTAGCTCTCTCTTGCACATTTGAACCTTCTAACTCTCTTGTGAGCTGAGAAAACTCCCCTTTACTCATCACTCTTGCCTAACTTTGATCTTTGGTGAGATTGAGTTAGATTCAATTTCATTTGCTTGTTGATTGCATCTAGAGGCACTTGTTCTTGAGAGGAGCTGAGGATTCTTGTTTCTCTTGGGAATTTGCTTGGTTCCCTAGCGGCTTGGAGTTCGTGGTGGTGTTGAGCTCGACCGGAGTTTGTTCGAGGCCACACCGGTGGACTTGTGAGGGTTTGATCATTCCCCACGGGAGCTTCGCGAAAGGAATCATTAGTGGATTGCTCGTGGCTTGTGGATCTCCTCTTGTGAGTGATTCATTGAGCTCTCTCCTGGGGATTTGGCACCGGCCATTAAGCTTGTGAATCATCAAGTGGGTGCATCGCCACAACGAGGACTAAGCGTGCCGGCAAGCACGTGAACCTCGGGGATAAATCACCGTGTCATTTGTGTTGAGCTCGTTGGAGATTTCTTATTGACATCGGTGATTGGCATCATCCTCTACTCTACTCTCGTGGGTATTGTATTCTAGCCTCTCTTTGCTTTACTTATCTTGTTTAGCTTGGTTAGTTTGTTTAGCTCCTAGAGGTAGAATTATTTAGTATAACTTGCTCACCTAGGAGTAACTTAGCAACCTAGCTCTTGCTTGTGATTAGAGATATTATAATTGCTAGGAGGCTTGCATAGCTAGAGAGAAGCTCCGCTTATTTAAACTACGCCATCTTTTGTCTAACCATTTGCTTTAGGTGTTGTTGTAGAAATTTTTATAGGCTATTCACCCCCCTCTAGCCATTTAGGACCTTTCAACAACACTCCTAGGACCATGCCTCGGCCACAGGTGAAGTTGTTGGCCACGGTAAGTTCCCACGGCGTTGCAGGCGGCTCGTCGGAGCGGACACTACGGCGTGGGAACATGCCCGTCCCAGTGCGGTAGATTTGGTGAAGTGGAGGTGTGCGCGTGGTGTGTGATAGTATGTGCGGGGAGCGTGTAGAGGCTAGGGCTTCGCTAGACCGGGCCTTGCCATCGGTGTGCGACGACAACGGCAACCCAAGGACGACAGGGCAACATGGTGGAGTGCAGGAGGTGTGGTGTGGTGGAGAAGGTGGAAGAGAGGCCAAAAGGGCTTAGGGCTAAGTCTATTGAGCTCTATTGGTCTAGAGGGGGGCATGGCGCTCGGCTTCAATGGCGTACATGGTGAACCGATTTGGGGGAAATCGGGATTGTGCTCGATTTAGGGGAAGCAGAGGGGAGAGAAGAGGGAGACAAAGTGTTCTAGGGTGTGGCGAAACTACTGGTGTGGTTTGCTTGAGCGGAGGAGCTCGGGTTGAGCCCCTATTTATAGGCGGCGCCGGCGGTTGCCTCACCGGCAAAGTCCGTGTCATGGTGGTGGGGCGGTCGGGGCAAGAAGACGTGGGGGTGAAAAGGCGGGGTGAGGGGTCATTTCGGACAGTCGGGATGGTGTCCGCGTCATCTCTAGGAGCCGACGAGCCGGTGCTCTGGGGCATCCGACCACGCGTCGTGCCACCACCAGTCTCGCCGCCGACATGCGCGCGTGGCTCGAGCTCTCCCTCGTAAAACTCGTGCGCACACCAATTTTTTCCTCGCCGTGGCGGGAACGACGCCTCGCAGTTCGTCGTCGCCACCGTGCCGCGATGAGCATCGGCCCGACCAAGTTAGAGATGATAGCAGGTTGCATTTCGCCCATGGATGGACTGTCTCGGCGAGAGGAAGCCGGCCCGGTGCCCTTTGGCTCCGTCGAAGACCTTGTCGCCGAGATCCCGTCCGCGGCGGCGCAACCCGACTTTTCTCGATCATAGGCCCGACACATCCGGTGATTTCTATTTTTCGTTTTATTCATTTTCCCTGATAGACGAGGCTCACATGTCGGGCGATCCAAGCGTCACTGCGGGCAAAACCATTCCATTGTGGCTGCCATGTAGGCAAAACCGGCCTCCAAAAATCGTCCCTGGGGTGATGTAGACGGTTTTGTAAAGTTTAATGTGCTGGTTAACCGGCTTTGAGATTCGTGGTAATAATTAGACACACTCCAATAGTTCAGGAGTTAAGTAGACTTTATCTAATTTATTGCACCGTGGAATATATCCGGTGGCAATTGAAAAGGAAATGTAAAATGGTCGCAAAAAAGAAGGCAAACTGTTGAAATCAACGCTCGGGAGTGTTATGAATATCTTGGACCGGGTCATCTCAACCGCCTTGCGGACAAAGCAATCCCTCTACGAGGGAGTTACTCCTGCATGGTCACATGCGCAGGAAGTTCGTATACCCATGGGACGTGCCCGAGATTACTTGACGGAGGAGTTTCCTCCTCCTCTCCTCCTCTATATATGTAACCCCATGATCAATGAAAGAATATGACGAGTTCATTTGCCTACACTGTGTCTCATTTACTTTCTCGCAATTCTACTCGCAACACGTTATCGCCACGATCGCTCTCCACGATTCTCCCCCGGAGAAGATCTCGCTTGGTTAGATCATACATGATGAATCGGATCGACCGATCTAGGTAATGATGCCGAATTATCACACATTCTTCGATTGCTTACCAATCCTCGATGATCGAAGAGGAACCGCTTCATCGAGGCGTCTTTGGATACCTCTCTCCGACGAGGATGAGGGCCGCACCATTCACCGGCCAGGCTCCGGCAGCCGGGCCCCCGGTTTGCTTTATGCGGCCTTGCGCCGTGCCCATAGCCCAGCCTCGCGGCCGGGCGCCAAACGGGCCGGCTCCCGGGCCGCCCAGCCTTCGCGCCACTGACCCGAGCGCCAGCTGGGCGGCTGCAGCCAGTCCCGCGGGCTGCATCGCGCCCGCGGTTCACCAGCCCCCGTGCAGCTTCACACGCGGGCTTTGGCGGCTGGCGGACAGGCCACCCGGCGGGCCCGACGCGGCTTCGACGGCCACAAGAACCCCATGTCCGCCAAGAACTTATGGCTTCACCATGGCGCCAGCGGCCGCACCGCGGCCGGGCAGCCGCCCCAATGCCTCGCTAGGCCCACGGCGGTTTGGATCGACGGCGGCGACAACACCGACCTGCGCCGCCAGATCCCGGTGTGGTCGCGGCCCCACGCCAATGTCCTGCGCCCGCCGCCGGCGATCATCGCGCAGCCTCGCCGCGCCCGCCGGCCTATGATCGGCGCCAAAGCACCCATGAACCATGTGACTGCGACCGGGCTTTGCGCGGCCTCGCACCGCGACACGAGCGGCCTTTCGCGCGCCTCGGCGGATGACGCGCTACCCCCGCGCTGAAAGGATCTAATTGGCCTAGAGGGGTGAATAGGCAATTATCGAAACCTCGAACTCACAAACTTTAAGCGGAAGTTAAATCGGACCGGTACTGTGGTGTCTCCACCGGTACAAACGGCCTTGCCTACCGAAACCAAGTGGTGTTTTCCACCTACTGGGGTAGGTCACGAACGACACGAAATCAAAGGACAACGAGTTGTGATTTGAGATCTAGCGAATACCACACGTTTGTGGATGATGTAGGAGATGTAGATGCACTCCCCTTGGTTCCTCCCTTCACCAAAATGTAGATCGGGTGCCCACAACCTAAGAGAGGGGTAGAGAGGATGGAAGAACACGAAGAACAAGTGATATCACAAGTAATCGCAATAGCCAACAACAACAAGCACACGTGACACACGATTTATCCCGAGGTTCGGTTCTCCACAAAGGAGTTCCTACGTCCTCGTTGTTGAGGTGACCACTAAAGGTCCTGAGTCTCTTCCACCTCCTTGCCTCCCTCAAGCAACCACAAAGGTTAGCCCCGAGATTTCCACTAAGAAGAACGGGGTGATACAAACACTTCGGGGTGCCCTCACAAGTGAATCAACACGGGCAACCACGAAGAACGCCTAACCGACTAGGGTTCCAAGAACCCAAGAGCAATAAACACAAAATTAACCCAACTAGAACGGGGAGAAGAGTGCTCAAGATCCGAATCAAAGCTTTCCACTCTCAAATCTCACTTCTCAACTCAAATCTAGGGTGGGATTTGAAGCTAGAGTCAAGAGGGAGAGAGAGGGGGCGAGAGAGCACTTGAGAGAGCTTTTTTCTCAAGGTTGAAGATGAGGAATGGCGTGGGTAACGGTTAGAAATGAGGGCGCTGGAGTATTTATACTGCATACCCTTCACAAGTGTTTAGCCCGACTAGGACCGGTACCGATGGTGTTTCGGCCCGGTACCGGTGCTAGAAGAAAATCCGACCGTTGGGAGCGTGCGACAAAGTGAACTAGCGGTCCAACCGGCCTTCTACCGGTACCCCGATGGTAAAACATCGGTACCGGTGCTAAATGGCCGGTACCGATGCTAGGCTAAAATGTTGTCTTGTACAAGAACACGTAAAATGACCTACCGGTACCGGTGGTGTAATATCGGTACAGGTGGTAGTTCATTTTCTCAAAGACACAATAAGAAAAGGATTCTAAGTGTTTGTGTGTGCAAAAGTGTCTCTCAAATGCGTTACTAAAGATGATCTTGAGCATTATATCCCCAAACTAGTCAACCTAATTTGTATCCCTCTTGATAGTGCAAATAAGTTTCCTATAACTCAAGTTTAAATATAAAAACTATTGTGCCACTTGAATTGAAATACCTTCCGTCCATGAAATTGAGTGGTGCTATAATCACCAAATGACATCATTTAAATCTTTCAATGAACTAACACTACAGTATACACTTTAGAGAATCGCATTAGTCCCTAATTTGATTGTCATTAATTATCCAAAACCCACATAGGGGCGAATGCACTTTCAAATAGCCAGCCCGCCAACAACGCCGTCCCCTCATGGTCGGTGCGGCGCCCGGCGGCAGCGGCGGTTCCTTCTAGTGTCCTCCCCTCGCTCCACCGAAGTCGGCCAAGGCCCCCCGTCTTTAAACCACGGCGGGCACATGAGCGGACTTGCTCCGCGATCACGGCTCCTCGCGCCGATGCTACGCCAATCTTGCCGGCCCTCGCGGCCCGGCCCTAGCTGTGACACCAATTTATAGCATAATATTACTAGTCAACTAAACATGAATAAGGGTTTAAAATGAATATCAACATAAGTCTAGGGGTCTAACTAACATAATTCCACGAGCTTTGGTGATTTATGACTTTGCAGGGACTAAACAGATAAAAGCAGATAAGAACGGTGAGAATCAGAAGAGTTTACATTCTATACGATGACAAGACTTAACCGTGAAGTAACTCAACCCAAAATGTGGACTAAAACACTCTAGAAGATACCAGAAGACACCAGGACAAGGGAGATCTCAAGATGATCTCAACCCCCCGCTAGCGGCTTTAGAGGCTTTTAGGCCGGCCGCCAGGTGGGGTCACCTGTTCAGTCTCAAATTTGTATGTCGGTTTACCACCGACCTTGAGGTTGTATCTACACCGTTGTTGGAGATCGGTTTGATCCAAGGGTCCCTGTTCATCACCAAGGCCTATATAAGAAGACCCCCTGACCCCAGGGTTAAACCCGAACTCATTCTATTCATTATCTTTTGACCTGTTGGTCATAGAGGTGTCCCAATGTGAGGACAACCTCTCCTCTCTAATTCTAATCTAGATTAGAAGATCATGTAGAACTAGAAGCCCTAGAGTGAGTTGAGAGCAAGCATTAAGAGAGATTAGAGCCATAGTTCCCATGAGAGAGACTAGAGCTAATCTTGTTCCTAGAGCTAAAGCGTGGGTGAAGGGAAGAGCTGCTGAGGAAGCACCGGACCTGTCGGTGACTCCTCCACATCTTGTACCATCGGGATCAAGTCCCATTAGCATTGGGCCTGATCTTGAGACTTCTATGGTGGATCAACTTCTTATTTAAGTAAGTAAATGTTCTTATTGTTCACAACTCTTATTTGAGTACTTTAATCTGTAGGACCCTATAAATTAGAGGAGTTAGCTTAGGTTTAGGCGTGGTGCTTAGACCGAGGTTGCTTGTGAATGCACCCTACATTCCGGGACGTGTGGTAGTTCGTGGTAGTGATAGTACCATTGATTCCTTTGGAGTCCACCCCCCGAATGATAGGCCAAGTAGGACCATGTTACTGGAGGATTACACGTTTCGTCCCTGCTTTCCTTTGAGTAACGTCCCCTTAAGACAATATCAACATTGCTTACAAGGGTAAGAACTAGACAACCGTAGGGAATCTCCTTACCTCTTTATCCTCTCAAGTCATTGACTGCTTTGCTCAAAGATTAGTTATATGTCTCAGTTATCTTCACATCATTCTCCCTGTAGATTCGATATTAAAACCCTCTCCCGGGTGAAGTGCTCACCGGTATCCGTTCTCTTCTTGGATTATACATTATATTTCTGTAGGGCTTATCAAATGCCAACAAGCATTTCTGCGCCGTTCTGTGGGAGAATGGTTGCCGAGAAAACATTGAGTATAACTAATCTTGTACCATACCTTAGTGTAGTTTTTCTTTTTATATTTTCTCTTCTTTTTATATCTTTTTGGGATCCTCGGATTCCACACCTATCCTTATGCTGCACCCATAAGCACAAGTTCAGGCCACTAGAATCTTTAGAACCTATCCTACCCCTTGGCTATGAGCTGTGTCTACGGTTGATCAAAATGATCATGAAACAACCCATTATAGGAGAGAATTCTGTAGTTAACCTCGGGCCAAATCCTATCCTTTGAAAAGGATAATGTATTTGGATCTCATCCTAGAAAAGTTGTTCGCATGACCATCATGCGCTTACGGAGGAACTTTTCTTTCCTTTCCTAAAGCAAGGTTTGTTTTGACAAACTCAAGCAGGTGTGATCTTTTTCCTAGTTTTCATGAACACCCAAAGGAAGAAAAGGAATCATCCTCTAGACCAAAGAAGAAGTTTTCATAGCCGATTATCAACTGTTCTTCTCATATTTCATCTCGCTCTTTGGGAAATTCAGTATGAGGGAGTTTATTTCGATCCAAGGTGATACCCCCTGTCCTCATTTGATATGATATTGGGCATTGATTGGTTAGAGCAACACAGTCCTATGACCATCCATTGGGAACAGAAATGGCTCCAACTGTCTTACCAGGACAACATTGTCACCTTGATTGGTATTCTGCCTGCTTTATCTGCTAGGGCTGTGTTACATGTTAGTCAAGCTAACACTAAATCAGCTGCATCTCCTTCTGAAGCTTTACCTGTTGAGGTTGATACTATGGTGCATGAGTTTTCTCCACTATTTGATCCTCCAACTACCTTACCACCCACCGGAGGCTGTGAACACTCCATTCCATTGGTTCCGTGGGTCGCTCCCCTTTTTACTAGACCATACAGATTTTCCCCGTCATCAAAGATGAGGTGGAAAAACAAGTTAGAGAAATGCTAGCTTCTGGCATCATTCAGAAAAGTACAAGCCCATTTTCTTCTGCTGTTTTGCTGGTTAAGAAAAAAGACAATACATGGAGATTTTGCATTGACTATAGACACCTAAATGCAATCACAGTCAAAGGCAAATACCCAAAGACCCATTATAGATGAGTTGTTGGATGAACTTTCCGGAGCTTGTTGGTTTTCCAAGTTGGATCTCGTGTCCGATTCCATCAAATTCTTATGAAGCCTGGAGAAGAATTTAAAACTGCTTTCCAAACTCATTTTGGGCGGTTTGAGTTCGTAGTTATGCCTTTTGGCCTTACTGGTGCACCCGGTACTTTTCAAGATGCTATGAACTCGACTTTGGCTCCATTCCTAAGACAGTTTGTTCTGGTGTTCTTTGATGACATCCTTATCTGCAGCAGAACATATGAGGAACATTTGGTCCACCTCAGGATGGTCTTTGAGCGATTCATGTAAACATGACTAGAAGATTAAGCTGAGCAAGTGTGAGTTTGCTAAGACTAGCATTGCATAACTGGGACACATCATATCTGGTCATGGAGTCTCTACTGATCCCATCAAGATTACTGTTGTGGTTAACTGGCCTATACCAGCATCTATCAAGGATCTCGAGAGGTTTTCTAGGACTTGGGCAGGATACTACAGAAAGTTTGTCAGAAACTTTGGGATCATTGCCAAACCTCTGAATGAGCTACTAAGGAAGAATGTCATCTTCAAATGGACTGCTAATCATGATAGCTCTTTTAATGCCCTCAAGCAAGCTCTGAGCTCTTCTCCAGTCTTGGGTTTACGACTTCTCAAAACCCTTCAAAGATTGAAACCGATGCTAGTGGGCATGGTATTGGAGCTATGTCTTAGTCCAAGATGGTCACCCCTTGGCCTTCTTAAGCAAGGCATTGGGACCTAGAACAAGTGCCTTGAGTACATATGAAAAAGAGTATATGGCAGTAATTCTGGCTATTCAACAGTGGAGAACCTACTTGCAAAGATGCTTTGAATTCACTATATTTACGGATCAGCAAAGCTTGGTCCAGCTGGGAGATCAACGCTTACATACACCATGGCAACAAAAACTATATGCTAAACTGGTTGGCCTGCAGTTCAGAATTGTGTACAAACCCGGTATAACAAACCGAAAGGCCGGATGCTTTATCAAGGAAAACTGCACATGATTCAACTTGTGCAGCTCTGTCAGTGGTTACTCCTTCTTGGATCCAAGAGGTTGTGTAGGGATATTTTGTTGATCCTCATTGCTCTGACATGATAGCTAAGCTACTTATCTGTCCTCATGTTGTACCAAGATTCACACTAAAGGATGGCATCCTACGTTATGATGGGCGTATTTGGATTGGTGACAATACGCCTTTGCAACAGAAAATCTTCTCCTCGCCATTCATTCTTGCACTTGGAGGGCATTCAGGTTTTCCAGCTACCTACACCAAACTGAAGCAGTTATTTGCCTGGAAAGGTATGAAATCAGCAACTCATGCTTATGTGCAGTCGTGCCTTACTTGTCAGCAGGCTAAGCCTGATCGTGCTCGGTTGCCGGGGCTACTACAGCCACTACATGTCCCTGCCTATGCTTGGCATACAGTCTCTATCGACTTTGTTGAAGGTCTACCCAGGTCAGGTCATGCCAATTGTATTCTGTCGTCATATATTCTTTCACCAAATATGCACATTTCCTGCCCCTACTCCACCCATTTACTTATTCTTTGGGGTTGCCAAGACATTCTTTGATACGATTGTATCGCCTACATGGCCTGCCAACGGTGATCATCTCGACAGGGACCGTATTTTCACCAAGACATTTTGGAAAACTTTGCTCATTGCTTTGCAGATGTCTTGTTACACATGAGTTCCAGTTATCACCCGAATCCGACAGTCAAACGAAAGATTGAATCAAACAATGGAAACCTACCTCGGTGCTTTGTGAATGCCTGCCCGCCAAGTGGTCTTCATGGTTGGGACCAGCTGATTTCGTACAATACAACCGCTCATTCAGCATTGGGCTGCTCCCCCTTCGAAGCTCTTTATGGTCATTCTCCTCGCCATTTTGGAATCTCTTTGTTTGAAGATGTACTAGTGCCAGAAGTTTCTACTTGGTTACAAGATCGCCAGCTCATGAACGATGTCCTTCGCCAGCATCTAGCTCGAGCCAAGGCCAGGATGAAACGACAGTGACAAGAAACTATCGAGAGACAAAGGTCGTGTTGGGGATTCAAAGTGTTTGTCAAAGTGCAGCCTTTGTGTGCGTCTACTCGGCTCCACGGGCAAACCCGTAAGCTCTCTCCTTCAAGTACTTTGGTCCATTCACTATTGTTGCCCGCATTGGTGCCGTGGCCTACAAGCTCTTGTTACCATCGTCAACATTAGTACACCCTCGTCTTTCATGTCTCCCAACTGAAGACGGCCATTACTCCGACGGTTCGGGGCCGTATCCCCTCACTTACCTTCCGATGCGAGTTGCCGCGAGTGCCCGAAGAGATTCCGCAGACCCGAACTTCTCCCTCGCTAATGGTTACATCGGTAAGTACTGGTTCGTTGGTCCGGGTGGTCCGCCGATATGGCTACCCGGAAGAACAAGCCGCAACTTCTCTAGAAGTTCCCATGCTCTCCTGCTTGGGGACAAGCGGACTCTCAAGGACCCGGGACTGTTACAAGCCCATCTACCACCCGTGTGTTTGGCACCTGAAGCAGCCCACGAGCCCAGAGCGGGAAGACAGTCACGAGGCCCAATGTACGTCTGAACGGTGGCCTTGTTTAGATGTTAGAAAAACTTACAAAAGTAACTGTTGGAGCCCCTGAAGACGCGTTTTCGTTTGTTTGTGGTAAATATTATCTTACCATGGAGTAAGTAGGCTCAAAAGAATCGCCTCGTAATGTACGCCTAAACTGTGTAATTAGTTATTTTTTTTACCTACATTTCATTCTCAAAAGAATCATCTCGTAATGCACGCCTAAACCGTATTTAATGTGATGTGATGGAGAGAGAGAGGGGGTAAAAAGGTCTAAACAAGGCCGAGTGGGGTGAGTCGCGTGCGGTGCTGTTTCCTCCCTGTCACCTCGTCCCTACTGCTTGAGAGAGTGTAGAGGAGCGTGAGAGGGGTATCGATTTTGTAAACACAAGTTCAAACCTCTCCTATAATCGTTCGTCGTTCGAACGACTCGTTCCTAGTCACCTCGTCCCTGCTGCTTGCTGTTCGTCTGAACTCGTCCCCAATTCTCCAATCTCCTTCCCCCAATGCTAACACCCAGCAGGTGCACACGCCGCCGCGACCCCAAATCTCCTTGCCCCCAAAGCTTCCTGCCCCTCCCATCGCACCCAGAAGAGGACCACGGGACCGGCAGCCACAGCGTCCGAGGGTGGAGCTCGCGAGGTGATATACTTTTCTTCCCTCCCCTCCTCTTCCTCCGCTCAATCCTGATTTGGCGCTGGTTCCTGCGATTCGGGGGCACGGCTGGCGCAGCGCCGGTCCGTTCACAAGCTGGAGATTCCAAGATTGGGGGATGCAAGGGTTGCTGATTTGCGTATGTTCACCATATAGGCATTTTTCCGAGGTTGCGAGCTGGAGGTCCGTTCACTAGCTCTGGAGGTTTCGCGATTTATGTACGTCTAGATTAGTTTACAAAGGTTGCTGATTTTCTGGCATCCGCAATATGGACTGCAGATGCCATTTTGAAGTCATTTTAAGATCTCTCTTTTGCTTTTAGGATTAATAAAGCATATTTTAGCTTCTTCTCTTGATCTCTGTATGCGGATCTGTTTATGTGCAAAAAAAAAAAAAGAAATACGGAGTAGGACACTACAACATTTAGCCATACACAAGTTCACAGATAGTCTGACGAGGCAGTGCCTTTTGTTTCCAATTTCCAGGCAAAGGCAATGAACGAGAGGGAGAAACTCTAATAAAATTTGCTAGGCATGTTCATATAGTTGTATTCACTTCAGTCCAATTTATAAGACACACACTTATATAAAGATTAAAACTTTACAATCTTGATCAATAATTTGACCCATAATTTATAACTGTTGTAATGTAACTATTGTAATATACTAGTATCAACTATTGTAATATACTAGTATCGCGTCCTTGCGTTGCTACGGGATAATTATTTTTTTTTTTACTATAAATAAATGGATCGCATGATAAGATAACAATATTGTTAAATGAAATAGCGACATTAAACCGACATTTAATTCAAAACGCAAAGTTCACGCAAAAATTGTCCAACTCACCGAACGTAGCTGAATCAACAACCTAGACGTGCAGGCACGGGCGCGAGCGAGATCACCCTCCCGGCTCACTCCTCCGGCTCGGTGTTGGGTCGGCCAGCGTGGGCGAGATATGGTAGTTGCGTGAGAAGCACGCATCGCAGTAGTCCCCAACCTCTTGGTCGTAGATGTTGTGTAGCTTGCCCACGCACGAGAGGTAGGCGCGGAAGTCGCCGCCAATCTCCCAACAAGACGTCATCCAAGTCCATTCAGTTGAGATGTGCTCGCCCTCGCTCGGGCGTGTCGATGCCGTGAGGCGGAGCCCACCACGGGGCGGGCTCGCGATCCGCATCTGCACCTCCCGCGTCGGGCGCGTCCACGGAGGAGCCGCACGATCTTGCCCGAGGTAGTGTCGCGCACCGCTGAGTCCACGACCACAACACTCTTTCGGCGGTGATGACGCCGCGCACGGGCGAAGCCAGCTTCACGGCGAGGTCCCGGATCGCCTGATCGGCTGGATGAAGCTCGCAACCATTGTAGTGCAAGCGGATGAGGCCCTCGCTGGAACTTCGAGCCCGACGCCGCACGCGAACCTTGAAAGCGGGCGTAGAAGCTGAGTCGGCACCGGGATGACGACGTCGGCGCCGGCGAGGGACTTTCGGCCAGCACCTGCCCGAAGCGGTGCGGCGCTCGTGGACGGCGTGGGAGAACACCGAGTTGGGGCGGTGAGAAGTAGATGTGCTCGAGACGTAGGAGTGGTAGAGAGACCGGCAACGGCGTCTCGCTGCCGCGGTTGGAAAGAGGTGATTGCGCCCCGGCGGGAGCGCCCGTCCGCGGCGGGGAGGGACAGGTGATCGCCGTTGGGGCGGAGCGGCGCGTCAATCGACGCCGGGCGTGGCTCGGGGATCGGAGCTCGGTGGCGCGGACAAGTAGGAGCGAGGGCGTGGCGGCGGTTAAAGAAGCGCGGTGCGCACACGGCCTTGCGGAGGAGAGGAAACCATGAGCTCGTTGGCCGAATTTCTCGCGGGGGGTCCGAATTTTTCACGACATGATGGTCTGCGGTGGGTGGAGGAAGGAATTGTGTGATCATCGGAGGAATTGTCGGGCGAGACAGAGCGAAAGGATCACATGGGGCGAAGTGACGGAGCGAGACTTGGATCGCAGGGCGGAGCGGCCGGAGCGAAGAGTTTTTTACCTCACGATAAAAAAATCTTATTTTCATCCTTTTTATATTGTATAATGATTAGATCACCCGTGATATTCACACCGATAAAATGTAACAATTATCACACTTACAAAATCTCAAGCGTGATTGGAGGAGAACAGGAGGAGATCGCATGCAGCGTGGCCGCGTGGGTGATGGCAGGGCGGATGAGCGTTTCTTTTTTTAATTGATTGAATGATGCATTACTTTCTTTTTTAGTTGATTGAATGATTTTGTGGTACAAAAGGAAAGAAAGTGGTAGAAAAGGAAAGGAAGGAGAAATCACGTGCATTGGTTGCCTTGTGTGGGGGTTGACTTTCCTATTTTTTTCGCCTTCGCATGGCCGATGGAGGGAGTGGAGGTGCTGAATCGCATGTAGGCAGATGGAAGTACCAAAACTAATGTCGCACCAAAAAGAAGTCTTACTTTTTGTTCTTTTTATGTTGTAGAGACTCCATAATGTGGTGTTGTCTCCCGTGAATGATTGTCTCCTGTGAATGAAGGCGAGCTGATGGTTTTGGGTTGCTGTAGTTTTCTTTGTGAAATACATGGATAAAGTATGAACCAACAAGTTTCAGAAATTTGGCATGGTGCTATGGCAGAGATATTCTGAATTTCCATGGATGGGCTGTTCGAAAGTGCTGTCCTGCACTTTTGAACACTTGCCTTGTTCAGAATATCATTACTGTTATGCTACCTTAGTACAATTACATTTCTTCAGCATGCAAATAAAGAACATTACTCAACACAAATTCTGTCTTTGAATAACTGTCTTTCAATAAAGTTCGTTTACAATCCGATGTAAAGGCTCCTCATTGCTTGCAGATCTGCTGCATCGACGTCGTCCTCTCCTCATTGCTTGCGGTCAACAGATTCAAGTACTGCAGGTACACAGTCAACACTAGTTTTGATGATTGTTGCTTTTTGGGTGTTATATGTCATTGTGCTATGATCTCCATTATGTTTTAGCATTGTTCTATGTTATGTGACACTTTTTGGTACAAAGAGGAGCAGAGTGTTCCATCCTGCACTAATCATAAACATGAAACTCTCTCTCTTCCTCCTCTCATCTCCCGAAAACAGAGCACATAAAAAAATACACATCCATGGTGGAGGAGCAGCTCCACCTACCCTACCTCTGTTGGGGCCATGGCCTGCGCCGAGGCCGCCCTCGACCGGGCCGTGGTCGAAGCTTCGCTGGGGCCACCCACGACCGGGTCGTGGCCGAGCTCGCCAGCAGGCCAAAGCCCTCACCCTCGCCAAGAAGAAGGAAAGATGTGGACGGAAACCAGACGGCATCGGCGAAGGACGAGTGCGTACCTCACTTTTTTGGGATGACAGAGTTCTCAAATCTAAGTGAATATTCTCTATTAGGGACAGTTCCACTCTGTCTCGGAACCAAACACCGACGAAGTGAAATATCTATATCATGCCGCTACCAAACACAGAAAAAACACCTGAAATTTTCTCCTTATAACAAGCTCACAAATTTCAGGTGTAGAAGCATGAACCTTTTTCACCTGGGTATGAAGTAGACAGTCAATCCCTTAAAGTAATAAAAAACATTCATTCAACTTAAATGAAACATTTGTTTTGCCTCTAGAACCTAAGCCGTTTTGTACAAATCTGCAGGAAAAAAAAATTCTTTGTATTACGTCAATTTGATATTACTAGGCCTTTTGTCTTGCCCGTGGTTCGACTTAACTGTTATTGGGAAAATTTTGGAGGAACTTGGTAGTCTGGTTACTACCTGCAAGTCTGCAACCAGCCAAAAATAGATGATTAATCGCTCGACTGGCCTCCAAGTTGAGTCGAGGTAGGTAGTTGGAGCTAATACACGGGGTGCACAACTAATTGCTAATTAATTGTTGATTAACGGACAACACTGATTTGTTTATTGTGTGCATCATGTTACCGCCCGTGGGGTGGGGGGTACTGCTAGAGAGGATGGGTAACCCCATTATTTTCTGGTAACTGACCTGCTGATTAACAAAACTCTTGTCTCGCTTATAAAAGTTTTTTGAAATGAAAGGCAGGAGCACTGCCATGTCACTTAAGGTAGAGGAGAAAGTGCTGGCTTATAAAAGTTGTGCTTTAGCTCCAGGAAATATATGGATTTTTTTGAAAGCTAGGTATTTTTAGCTCTAAGAAATACTGGATCTTTGAGCTAGGTCAAGAGCATTTAGATTTTTTTTTTTTTTCAAGAGCACGCCTAGGCGCGTTTTCATTAAGCTTGACAGTGTTACAAACTATGGTTGATCTGGTAACACGACGATTACCAGGATCACCACGCCCTACTTCTACTTGGATCTTACACGGCGATTACATTGGAGAAAAACTTGTGACAAAAGCGAGATAAAAAGAACAAGCCCTATCTAGCAGGCCTCCTCTTCCTCAATCCCGGCCATGTTGAGATCCATGGCGGACAGTTCAAGCCCACCGGATAGCAGGGCCTGGAAGCAACTCCTCTTTTTTTCAGTCATCTTGCCCCCAAACGCAACCACGAACTTCTGCTCAATATCTGCATCGACGACATCATCGCCGACCTTCTCGCCAAGCTTACGGCGGCACCTTCCGTGCTTGAACCGTTGCATTGGGGGCGCGCGGCTTAGCCGCGCGCGTCCACTCCTCCGCAGAAATGGACCGATATTGGCGTCGCGGGAGCGTCGCGGCCTAGGGCCCAACCTTGATCGGAGGAGTGTTGAGAGGGATGCACAACCTTTCCTCCAGCTCCTCCCGGATCGACAGTGACACGCGCTCAACATCATCGTCGGAGGATGGGACGCTCGGCGCACTGTTGATGTCCACGTCAGACGTCGGAGGAGGTGTCGCCGGCGGATCAACGTCCGACGACGGCAGACTAGACGGGGCGGCACAACTTCTGGAGTGGCCGAGCTACCACCACGGCCATGCCATGGCACACAAACTCAGCATCGACCATGGCGGACCACCGGTCGACGCCGACGTCCGGTCTGGTCTCCGCGATGTCCCCTAATACATAGCTCGCCATCGACACATCCGAGCAGCAGTCCACAACTGGAGGGCTCGGTCCAAAGCGGCGAACTCCTCTAGCATTGGGTCGATCCACGTGTCTGCCGACATGGTCGCTGGGCTCCACTCTAGCGGTCGCCTCGGGAGCACCCCGCAAGAACCACAGAAACAGTGTCCTGGACCTTGGCGGCAGAGGAGGCGACTTTGTTATGTGCCGGAGGCTTCAGCTCAGGCGGCGGCGGATGCTGCACGGATAGGGTCCGCGCGGTCGATGGGCTTTTGGTCCTCGACCTCCGACATGCGCCACGGGCAGTGGCGCGCCCTATGCCCCTCGCGCCGGCAGGTGCGGCGACACGAACCTAACGGCCCGGCCTTGACGTGCCCTTCCCGAAGGCGGTTGAAGCATAGACCCTGAAGGTCCATGGGCACGGCGCGACGAAATCGACGCCGGGAAAGGCGGCGGCGGCGCTGCGAACCTCCCGAAACCCATCCGCATCGGGCTTGGAAGAGAGGCGCGACGGGTGCACAAAGGTGGCAAAGAACAGGGCGCTGGGGCGTAGCCACACCAGAGGGCCCCCGATGTCGACGGCGACATGGTGGGCGGGGGCGCGGGCGTCTCCCGACGCCGGTGAGCGAGGACTGCGCGCAGCCCCGCGGGGCCCGAGACGCTGATGAACGGGCACCCGCGTGGCGACCACCACGCGGCCCCTTCGGGCGACGCCTGCGTTGCCGCTTGCGTCCAGGGGCACGACCCCGGGACGAAGAAAGCATGGTTTTCGTCGGTGAAGCGACCAAATCCGGGAGCCGTGGTGGAGATCGGGAAGGGAGCAAGGACCCACCTGGCTGCACCTATCCAACGACGAGCGACGCCGAGGCGTGACGACCGCGGCGCCGGAGAGGGGATGGATTCGCCGTCTGAGTCGTCGTCAGACTCTGTCCAGCGCATGGACTTGCGGCGGCCCGGGGTCCCACAAGGGTAGAAGGCCGGGGCGTCCGTCGATAGCGCAAACCCCATCCCTGCTGAGGCCGGTCGAGCGCTGGAGGCCGTCGGTGCCGGGCTTGGTGGCGCCCCGACGCCCTGGGTCGAGGCAACACCAGGTACCGCCTCCCCATCGCCTTCGTCTTCAACAAGATCACCGCCCTCCTCGGGCGGAGCGATGAGGAGGGGGCCGACGGCGCCGCGCGCGCGGCGGCCGCCCGGCCCGCCCATGGACGCCCGCCCTCTCCGCGGGCAGCAGCCCGGGAGTCACCGACGTGGTAGGGAGCAGCAGCAGCAGAGGACTCGCAGCCATGGCCGGTGTCCGCAAGAGGGGAGCCGCCCCCATCACTGCAGCCCAAACCGAGGAAAGGAACCCACCAATCGATGGAGCAGCATGAGGAGGGAGCAGATCTGGAGGAAGGGGATGGATTTGGGGGGATTAAGGGTGGATTTTGGTGGATTTTGGGGTGGGGCGGAAGAGCTCCCGAGGGGAGCGGGTGAGGCTCTAACGGCTCCATCAGCATTTAGATTAATTGTATTCATGATTCTCGCTAGAGTTAAAACTATGCCAATGAGACCCTTAATATCTTTTTCATGATCCGTAACATATTCTTACGCCTAATTTGCTTATTTTTGAGTGTAAACTATAGTTTTTGATCATCTGGAATGTCTCGTTGTATATGCAGATGCCATTGATCAATATGAAGGGAGGAAATGTGCTCATGTCATGGAGTATACTGTTGCTAGCCGTTTCAATTTGGTGGACTGGTGTTCAATCTCATACGACTTCGGCATTTGGGGCTCCCACTTACCCAATTGTAAGCTTTGCACTCAGCAGTGGTGATACTGATGCCTACAGGGTGATGATTGCACGCTTGCGAGAGCTCCTGACAAGCCACGGGGAGTACAGGGAAGGAATACCGATACTTCGTGAGCCAGGATCTGTGCGTGATTCTGAACGTTACATCTTGCTTCAAATCAATGTTGCAGGCTTAGCTCAAGGTGTAACATTTGCTATCGATGTGAGTCATGTGACCAATGTTTACATCATTGGTTATCTTATTGGTAACACAAGATACTTCTTCGAGGAGGCTGCAGATGGGGCAGATCGGCTTCTCTTCACAGATGCAGCTGTGACTTCACCAACAAGGAGATCTTCCAACTATGCGCAGATGGAGAGCCGAGGACACATAAATAGGGCTAACATCAACCTAGGTCTGCCTAGTATGGAAGACCAGAAGATATAAGGTCACTTCTAGTTGTTATCCAAATGGTTGCAGAGGGTGTGCGGAATTGGGAGATAGAGTCGTACACCCTCCAACAGTCTTCATTTCGACCTAGCCAACGTATGATTGATTTTGAGAACAGCTGGGAACCCCTCTCTGAACAGATCCAAACTAGCGAGGTATTCGCGTTCCAACGTCCTATTCGCATTGACCGCGAAGTGGTTGACAATGTTCGATCAGCAGTTATAAAGGCTTTGTTTCTAATGCTGTTCAAATGTCGTCAGCCACCGCATCATCTGCGGATGGTGCGGTCTGTTGTTTTGGAGGAAGGTAGAAGCAAGCGTTTGGTGGACCCAGCATCCGAAATAATGGGCAGAGATGGGATATGTCTTGATCCACGTCTGCAGATGGTGAGGTTTGGTCTGGAGGAAGATGACACGTGCAAGCATTTGGCCGACCCAAGAAGTCAGATAAAAGGAAGAGATGGGCTATGCGTTGATGTGAAGGAATTTGTTTACCGCGACAATAACCCAGTTATTCTCTTCACCTGCAGGAGCAATGACTTCAGGAACCAGCTTTGGAACTTCCAAAGGGATGGTAGGATTGTATCCATGGAGAAGTGCCTGGCGGCATCTGGTGATACGGCAGGAAGCACCGTGATGATACATGAATGCGACACCGTCGATGGATCCGCAGTTCAGTGGGAGATGGATGACTCTGGAACTCTGTTCCATAGACACAGTGGACTAGCCTTGACTGCTGCTGGAATTTCAGAGCAGCTGACACTTCAGGATAACAGTTATTCCAGCTTTCAAGCCTGGGAGAGCACTAATACCAGTGCAGTTGACGTCTACATTCATGGTGAAAGTAACAAGTGCGTCTATTACAATGGCAAATATGGTGTTTATCCAGAAGACTGTCAGAAAGACTACCCATGGCAGCAGTGGAGACTGTACCCAGACAGTACTGTGCGGCCTATACAGTGGCTGGATGGATGCTTGGAACTTGCAAGCCTGTCACTTGCTGGTGGTTACAATTACATTCAAGCTGGGTATTGCTCTTCCGATCCAGTGCGTCATCGTTGGATCTTTACCCATGAGGGGTCCATCAAGAATCTGAAGAGCGGGTTGGTGATCGATGCAGACAAGGACAGCCCAGGATACCTCAAGGCAGCGCCCTTCGACGGTGGCCTAAATCAAATCTGGACACTTGAATTTATCTAATATGGCCATTCTCCCCATACTTTGGGTGGCGTGCAGCACAGCTAAAAAATAAGAGCAGGCAAGCATGGGAATGCTTTTGCTACAGGTTGTTTTCCGTGTGTTTATCTTCTTGTAGTACAACTCTGATGTTCGGTTTCCATGGTGATCGATCGTTATACTCAATTATGAATTATGAATAGAACTTGTTCTACGATTATTATGCATGTGGGTGCTTGCACTGCCCCTCATTGCGTCTACTGCGCCCTGCCAATAGAGTGTGTGCATTGCATAAGACTATCTTAAGAGAGAGCTGCTCGTTCTTCTCTTCTCTCGTCCAACTAGACAAAAATATGCTGTTGTCAGGAAAAAAAACTAGACAAAAATATGATGTGACGTATCTTAAAGCTAGTAGATGGAGTATATGTTGGTAGGGATGCAGATTTTCTTGGGTCAACCCAAGGATCCATTACACAACTTGATAATTCTAGTGTTAAAATTCTATAGGGCCAAACCACTAATTTATGGTACCCAGTGTGGGTCGTTGGGTTACCCATTGGGTACTTGGGCCGCAGCGCATCCTCCCGCCTCGGCGTGCTCCACGGCGCCGTGTTCCGCACAACTCCTCTCGGTCCAGGAGGGCGGAGGCAGCCATGCCCGCCCGCTTCGCGTCTGACCCCGAGCGCTGCATGGCTCGCCTCACCTCGTCTGTGTCGTCGCCTGACGACGACCCGGTCTTCAGCGACGCGTCACCCGCGGCGTTGGCGGCGTCGTCTACGGACGGCAGCGGGCGGTCGTCGCCGGCGTCGGCGCAGCTGCTGGAGGAGTGGCGGGAGGCCTGCGCCAACGCGTTCGCGGCATGGACAAGGAGCTCAAGCTGCAGGCCAACGTGGACTGCAACTTCAGCGGCACCACCGCCCCGTGTGCGCCATCAAGCAGGGGAAGGACCTCAACCTGTGTCATGCGTAGGCGGGCTGTCCATTCCATTCAGCATAGTATGTTTTCCCACACCTGATGATTTACATTTACCTCCAGTAAGAAGAAGAAGAAGCTTACTAGGAGTAAACGAGACGCCGCACACCTCGAGTAAGAAGAAGAAGAAGCAGCAGCTTAGTAGGAGTAAATGAGACGCCGTACAACTTAGAGATTTTCTTCCCAGAAACGATGCAGGACAGCGCGCAATCTAGACTTCTAGAGCAGCTGCCGTCTAGGAGTACCGAGTACCGACGTTGTGCTCAATGGTTGAATCTTGTCGTTTTATTCAGCTGCTTAGACTACCCACTGCTACAGAACTGTCCTGAGATGATCTGACAAAGGCATTCATGTGAATTGAAACACACACCACTGAAGGAAACACAGAGCGCGTGCTGAGAAGTGAGAACAGAGCCCTGGGCAAGCAAAACACAGAGATCCTAGCACTACTGTACTACCACGCCAAGCAACTTTTTTCTGTTGCCGAGTTGACATACCAAGCGACCTAGGAGTACGAGCTGTGATGTGTGTGTGCTCGAGCCGTCGAGCGAGCGTGGAGGCATCGGTCAGATCAGATGGCTCTTGCGAGGAGCAGAGCCTGGCACTCTGCCGGCGCAACAATTACCGATGGGAAGCAATGCGCTGCCGGGCATGGCCAAGCGTGACCTGACACCTCCAGGTTTGCCGGCCTGCAGGCGCAACCAACGTTGCCAGGTGAAGTGAAGGGACTGCGGCCTGCAGGCGCAGCAGCGAGCCGGCTCCATTTCGCTCTTTTTCCTGTCTTTTGAGAGGACAACAGATGAACAGAAGAGGAGGATTCACTGCAAGGCGGCAAGGCCTTCTGGTTCCACCCGGTCCCCTTTCGGCCCGTCCGTCACTTAACGGGCCGGCAAAGCATCCTGTCGCACCATGGCTGCCATGAGCCCGGCACCCACCGGCCTGGCGGGCGAGAATATTCGGGCGGTACGAGAGAAAGGTCTGTCCCCGCTTGTGAAAGGCCAAGGGAAGATCCCCTCGGAATCGGCATAATCGCTCCCATTTCTTGGCGTCTCCCGGCGCGGCGCGGTGCGGCGCTCACGCCAATGCCTATTTATCAGCCTCCTTGCCGGCCGATCGCGCGCGGCCACCCAGGCAGCGACGACCGGTGGCGAGGTCGCCGAGGTGGGCGGAGACCACGCACGGCAGCCAGCAAGGTGGGTTTCTACCATTCACCTTCTCTCGTACGTATCTAACCACCTACAATCCTCCTAGCAAAGCACATTAGTTAGTTTACTTAGAACAATAGAGGACCTTTGTACCCTTCAAAAAAAAAAATAGAGGACCTTTGTTTATCAAAAAAAGGATATAGTACAGCTGAAGAGTGAAGATTAGTTTGAGAGATGATTGAGCGTACTTGTTGCTCAAAGTTAATCAACTGCATCTTGCCTGCCTGCAGGGCTCAAGAGCGTAAGTGAAGTGCAGCGTTTCATCACTTTAGACAGGAACAGGATTAGGACAGATGGGAGCTCTGAATGGTAGAAACCCTTCTACCGTCTTGGATGGCCTCTACGGTGTGCAGCTTGGTGGCCATCCATCCCAGCCGGCACAAAGTGCGGATGAAGCTCTCCGGACCACCGTTGTAGATTCAACAACTTGTGAGCACCACAAGAGTGGTAGTGGTACAACACAACAAAGATTGCGGATCCGGTGAGCAAATTTGCAGTAGTTAACCACTAGTCAACATACACAACATTTGTGCACTAACCACTGTCCGATGCCTTCTGTAACTGCAGAAGACTATGGCAGCAGATACCCTCTTGCTTGAAGCCCATCCACTGCTCCATTACATGTACGGTAACTTCCATCAGTAGAAAATCCTGCCATCTGCTAGTCCACAGTAGGGCGCCATATGCCGATATCTACCTACTAATAGTATAAAACATTACATTTTGAGCAGGTGACAAGCATGCTGGTGAGACTGTTGCGAATGTCGTCACCTCTCTGCCCTTCATTGTTCTTGGACTGCAGGCTCCAAGGCAAGACACATCTCGTGATCCTGAAACAAGATGCGCCTATGCTTTGTTTGCTGACAGCTGAGCATAGACACTCTACTACTACTACTAACAGGCCATGGTGGTGCAGGAAGAACTTGAACACAGCTATCTACGCGAACTCATTGATTGGGGTGGGAATAGCTTCGAGCTTGTATCATTCTTCCAAAGGAGAAATCCGAAAGTTTCTGCGCTGGGCTGACTACACTATGATTGCTACCACCACACTGGTAAGTCATCACATCCTTGCACTGAGGATAGGTACCATTGTTAGAGTGTCGGGATTCACCCGCCATGGCAACTATGTATTTCATGCAGTGTTTGTCGAGAGCACTTAGCACTGAGAACCCAAGATTACTAATGGCAGCATCAGCATTGCTCCTGCCGTTTCAGCCGTTGATGGTTTCAGCTGTCCACACTGGATTGATGGAGGCAAGTAATCCAAATGGTCCAATGTATCTTGTCTAGATTAAAGAGAACACTTCAAGATCCACCAAACAATTTGTTTGGAAATCTAACTATCCTAAACAACCAGGTTTCATTTGCAAGAAGAGCATCAATTGAACCAGAGCTCAGGATGGCACATAACCTGCACAAAATGTCATCTCTGCTGGGAGGTGCACTGTTCATTGCCGACGATTGCTTCCCCGAGACCCCCTACATCCATGCTGCATGGCATCTTGCTGCTGCGATTGGCATTGGCACTTGTTTTTTTTGAGACCACGCCGTTGCGTGTTTTTCATTAAGCAGAGTAAAGTTCAAACAACAAGATACAACGGTAACCAAACAGTTACCGGAGGCAAACCTAGCAACTACTGGATATGAATGAAGGGATTACATTTTGACAAATTTGCAACAAAGCAACCGGACGCAAGCAGGGTTAGGCGAACTCCTCACCCTGCTTCTTGAGTGACAGTGGAAACAGTCCTCCACTCCTGCTGATATCAACGAGTAGTTGATTTCAGTATTATGACGAAGTTAGAGTCATGCAGTAGCAACTTGTCGACACTTAAAATAACAAACACCAGAGGTCTAATATTGGATAGGTGATTGATATCAGATACTGTCTTTTTTTTTTTTTTAGGTGAACTAGGTGTCCCTGTGTATGTATTTCTGTTAGGATTTGAGTAGGTTTTTCATCATTGTTGTCACAATGAGGTGACCTGCAACAACAAGACTTGTAGTTGGAACTTGGAACTGCAATATAATAAACTGTTTCTACCAATTTTCCCTGTAAGTGCTACAAAAGAATGTAAAACAACGGATGTGTGTTAACCTGGAAAGGAACAAGAGTGCATTAGTATCACAGGCAATCTGAAGGTGGTGAAGATTTGTTGAAGACTAATCCATTTGCACCTACACCAGTGCTCTGAGGAAAACGTCAAGGCTCAACACCTGACAACCAAATAATTTCGGTTCTACTTCAAGTATGGCGGTATAAATGTTTTGAAGGCCTTTTGGCTTTTGCTTTTGAGTCACAGATAATCAGTTGGGCTTGTGCTACCAATATGCTGGACTCATTCTTGTGCTACCACAATGCTGGACTCGTTCTCATTCACCCAGCTTCTGCCAGCAGGTTTCTCAGCATTCAGTGCAGCTACTCTTTCCCTCACCATCCGAGCCTGCTCCCACTGTCCAACACCAGCATACATGTTGGACAGCAGCACTAGGTGCCCAGCCGCTCGTTCTGGCTGCAGTTCAACTAATCTATCAGTCACTTTAGCTGCAAGCTCAAGGTTGCCCTCCCTTCTACATCCACTCAGTATTGCACCCCATGCACCCTCGTTTGGCTGGAATGGCATTTTTTCCGCAAGCTCAAGTGCTTCATTCAACTGTCTCCAGCGACAGAGCATGTCAACCATGCATCCATAGTGCTGTATCTCTGGATTTATCCCATAAACTCTTTCCATGCTCTCAAAGTACCACCGTGCATCATCAATCCTCCCTGCGAGACTGCACGCCCGCAGAACTGCGAGCAGCGTGGCACCATCAGGACGTTCTTGCATTCTGTGGAACAAGTCAAGCGCGTCCTGGGGTGACCATGCATTGCAAGACCCGAGATCATAGTTGTCCAAGAAACAGTGCTCCGCATTGGCATCATCCCAAACAAGCGGCGTGCATCATCCACAGCACCACACTTCACATACATATGGATGAGAGCATTGTCCAGCAACACTGTCCTCTGCTGCCACCCTTCCAAGTCCACACGTGCATGCACCCATCGCCCAAGCTCCAGGTCACCCAGCTCCGCACAGGCTGTCAGCAAGGCAACCATGGTCACTGTGTCATCCTTGACCCGCGCCTTTCTCATCCTCCAGAACAGCTCCACCGCCTCTGCTGCCCTCCCAGCATTGGCACACCCACCGATCACTGTGGTCCACGCCACCGCGTCCCTCCTGGGCATGTCACCGAAGAACCGCAGCGCGGCGTCCACCTCGCCGCCACACCTCACGTACGCGGCGAGCATGCAGTTCCATGCTGCCACCGTCCTGGTTGATATTTCGTCGAACACCTTACGGGCGTCCCCGAGCCGCCGGGCCGCCGCGTACACGTTGACGAGGCTGGTCATCACATGCCCACTCTCGCCGGTCGGGGCCAGCATCCCGCCCGCGAGCGCGCGGGCGTGGAGGGGCGCGGCCGTGAGGGAGCGCCCCCGGCGCCCGCGGGGGCGAGAGCCGAGAAGAGAGTGGAGAAAGTGAATGCGTTGGGCCGCAGCCCGTGGCAGCCCACGAGGCGGGAGAAGAGCGCGAACAGGGCGCCGGGCGTGGCGCCTGACGCGGCGGCGGCGCGGAGAAGGAGGTTGGCGAGGGTGGGGGACGCCGGGGAGGGGGGCACGGAGAGGAGGAAGAGCGACTCTGCGCGGGGAGGTCGGCGGCGGATGCGGCGAGGGAGAGGAGCTTGGCGAGGAGGAAGCGCTTGTGGGTGAAGCCGTTGAGGAAGAGCTGCGCGTGGAGCTGGTCGAGGCCACGGCGGATGACAGAATGGGACGGGGACGGGGAGCGGCTGAGGTGCTGCGCGATGAGGAAGAGGCGCTGCTGCAGCGTGCGGGAGTATGGGACGTGCCGGGGCAGGTTGAGCAGAAGGAGCGCCCGGCGGCGAGAGCGATCGCTCGGCATCTCTCGCCCGGCTTGCTTCTGTCCCGGCCGCCGGGAATGATGAGTTTCGTTTGCTGATAAACATTCTTATTGCAGTTGAAAGTTTGGCGACCAATAAACATGTTTATTGCTAGAATTTGTCTTTTTCATAGTATATATATGTGTCACTTCATGATTCTCATTTCTTAGGGCCTCTTTGGCTAGAGACTATATATAAGATTAAATAGGCACTGAATATTAATCCCCAAAGTTGTTTGCTTAAAGAGACTAATTTGCTACACAAAAGACTATACATGGGCTAAATGGGCCAAAAAATTTAGACTAATGGACTAATTGACTAAGGACTAAATAAGGCTAAAAAAAATAAACCATTAGTCCTCTTATTTAGTAATTTAGAAACTAAATAGGACTAAGATTTAGTATCTAGTCCCTATAACCAAACAAGGCCTTCGATAGGAAATTAAGTGTTGGCACCACTAAGCACTATACACTACACATAAAAGATTAACCATGACAGTTTTTGAAACCGCTACCAACGAAAGGCCACGGTTACTCGCCAAAACCACAACGGTTAATCGAAAAAGCACATCCCACACCCTAATGGGCCGGGATTTGTGCCACCGCCACCGGATCCGCCATCGCCACCGGATCTGCCCCTTCCACCACCACGAGAGCTCGATCGGCCAGCCAGGGGCGGATCTAGCGAGCCCGCCGGCAAGCTCGCGGGATTGGCGTGTCCGCGTCCGCCGTGGCCACTCCGGATCTGCGCGAGTGGAGGGAGAAGAGGATGAGGTCGCCACTACCAATGGGAGCCACCGCCCAACCACCGTGCTGCTCGTGATGCTAGTCGCGCGCTCAAGTGCCTCGCGCCGCCGGGTCGCACGCCTTTTGCACCAGCGCCGCGAGCTGCCTCACTCCGTCAGCTCGTGTGCCTGCGCCACCCGAGGTTGAAGGTGGGAGAGTTAGTTGCGGTGGGAGTGTGAAGTGTCGGCTGGTGTGAGAGAGGTGAGAGAAGTGGCTGGTGTTAAGTGATGCATATATAGTTGCCCAATAAATTAGAATGGACCGCAAAATTCGCCGGCTTGGCTAGTCCCGAGCCCATTAACGGTGGCGGGCTATTGTATAATAACCGCCACAAAATAGATATGTTTTGTGGGGGTTTTGTTATTGAAACCGCCACGGTTAATCAATTTTACGAGGTGGTTTTTTTAACCGCATTGATTAATTAAAAAACAACATGTTAATCAAAGCATTAACCGTGGCTGTTTTTTTAACCGTCGCATTAATAAAATAGAAGCGTCTTGCAGGAGATTCTTTGTAGTAGTGATATGGGCCAAAAGATGTATAATCCATCATTTAAACACCGTTGAAACACTACAAAGGTTGTTTATCCTATTTTAATTGACCATTAGCATGTCTAATGGATCGCTGAGCCTGAATAATGGTCAAACTATGGGTGATAACGGTCCGTTTAGTATTTAAAAACACTAATCTAGTTAGGGGTACATTTGAAAACATAAATTGTACTTCACATGCACAACTAATGTTAGTGACCAAACTCCTCATGAGTACTCTTTCTATTCTAAATTGTAAGTAGCTTTGACTTTTTTGGTATATTCATTTTGCTACGCATTTAGATATAATAATGTATAGATATATAGCAAAATGGATGAGTTAAAAAAAAACAATCAGCCCATATAATTAAACAACTCACAATAAATAATTTAGAATTTTTCTGTGGCTAAACTGTGATAAAGAGATTTATATTTACTTTATATTTGTTCACATGTCCAAGGTCTTTTGTTTTGTCACCATACTTTCTACCCTAGATATAGCTCAAATATATAATTACAGTTATAAATGGTCTATCAACATACAACCTCTTTGTCTTAACATAAAATGAGAAAAACATACGAAAACATAGTGTAAAATAGTTGGCTGCATCGTCAATTAACATTATTATAGCCCCAGATATATGTAGTTTCGTTATGATTCTTTGTAATAATAAAGATATCATTGTAAACATTGTCTTATCTTATGCAACTCTTCCTATAGATTGACCAGGTGGGGCCCCTGACTATGACGGTCGGTGCACAACATTGTAGATGCATGCCAATTAAGCCTATATGTTTCTTAGATTTATACATATACAACACTATGCTTACAAATCCTGACCAATACTTGCAGTTACACCTCGACGCAACTCAAACGATGGTGATCAAGGTTGGGAATCTGACCACAGTTTCTGAAAACCACACTAAGAACTTCGACATATACGACCGGATGAGCCAAAGACCGGATCAACCTGATGCTGATTTTGCCCCTCACATAATAAATCTTGTTTGTATCGTGTTGTGTTCATACAATGACACCTCTTAAGCTACCTGTGTTGCCTTGTTGCTGCCTACGTTGATTACCAAGGTCCCTGCTACTAGTGTTGTGTTCATACAATAAATGGAGATGTTGATTTGCATGAAGATTTAATGGTGATTTTTTTTCCTTTTTGCTACAATAATTAGGCTTGATTAGCTGCACTTAGGGGGCAGAGCCCCTAGGCCCCCTGTGGATCCGCCACTAGGCCGCTGCGTTGTTGTTGCTGCTTGCTAGTAGCAGCTGGGGATTGAACCGCTCGTCACATTATGGCATGTTGTTCCAACAACCCCATTCTCTAGTCGAGCACCAATTACGGTAAGTTAGAAGTGTTTACCATGTGGTCGCTTCTGCACAGCAGGAGTAGAATCAGTTAAGACTGAGCCCTATGGCCCTACCAAAAAAGAGCTTAATCTAGACTTAACATTGATAGTTCCAATTTCTCACCATATGTGTTCTCCCAGTAACTTTAGGGATAGAGCTGACAAAAAGGACATCACCATCATGAACAACAGGATCATGCGAGCATGCAAAACAACAGGAGCATGCAACCTCTTATTAACAGCCCTAGTGGCATACATTATCACCACACTAGTGGGCGTTCACTATTTTTGGGGCCTACATCATCTCCAGATGAACAAGCTGCTCTTTTGGGACATGTAACTGGTGAGTTTTGTATAATGAAAAATTGATTTTTGTTTTTTGCTACATATTTAGATATCAACATATGCAATTGTTATTTTTATCATTAACTCAGGATTTGAGTGGCTATGCTATTTTTCACGATGGTTATAAGTGTCATCCAAGCAATTGCGCACGCCTTTCTTGAAGGCAGAAGGTTGACTTAATAAATGGAGATATCTCTGAGTTGTTTGGTCCACCTATGGAACATGATATTAAAAGCTGATGATGATTTCTGGTCAAAAATTGCCAAAGTTTCAGAAGGTGATAATGAGTTGTTATGTAGGAAGTTTAGTGAACCTGAAATAAAGAAAGCTCTAAATATGATGGAAAAATACAAAGCTGCTGGTCCTGATAAATTTCTAATTGAGTTTTATCAAAGTTGCTGGTATATTATTAAAGATGACATTGTTAAACTATTTGATGACTTTTATACTGGAAACATGGAGATTAGTAGATTGAATTATGGTATTATCACTTTATTACCAAAAAGTAGATGATGCTTCTAGAATACAGCAATATATACCTATATGTTTGCTAAACTGCTTGTATAAACTTTTCACAAAAGTTCTCGACAATTAGACTTGAAGGGGTGGTGAGAAGTTAATTCATCACACCCAAACAGCATTTATGAAAAATAGACACATTGTATCGAGAATTGCTTGTTTACATGAAATATTGCATGAAACTAAGAGGAGAAAAAAGAAATAGGTGTGGTGCTGAAATTAGACTTTGAAAAGGCTTATGAAAAGGTTAATTGGAAGTTGTTGTTTGAATGCTTTGAAAAAGAGGTTTCCAAAAGATTTGGTGTGATTGGATGAGGAAAGTTGTTTCAGGTGGGACTTTGTTAGTGTGAAGATAAATAACAAAATTGGACCTTACATTAAAAGTTACAAAGGTGTGAGACAGGGGAGATCCATTGTCTCCTATTCTGTTTTAACTTTGTTGCTGATTGTTTAACAAGATTGATTCATAGTGCACAGGAGAATGGGTTAATAGTTGGTTTGATAAGTCACATCATTCCTAATGGGGTAGCAATTTTGCAATATGCCGATGATACAATTATTTTTCTAAAGAATGATATGGAGAATTCTAAGAACATGAAATTTCTGTTATTCTGTTTGAAAGACTTCTTTGGGTTGAAAATAAATTTTAGCAAAAGTGAGGTTTTCATGATAAATGACAATGAGGAGTTGGGTTGTAGCTTTGCTGATTTTTTAACTGTCAAATAGGTGTGTTTCCAATTAAATACTTGGGTGTGCCTGTCAGCCCAAGCAGGTTAAAGGTAAAAGATTGGTTACCTTTGGTTGAAAAAGACAGTAAGAAGTTAGATATTTGGCGGGTGGCTTAATGTCAATGGCTTGGAGGAAAGTGCTGATTGAATCTAGTTTTAACAACACACCAACTTATCATATGTGTCGGTTTATCTATTCCCCAAGACTACTGTGGAAAGTATGGAGAAACAGAGAAGATCTTTTTTCGGCAAGAGGGGAGTTTAAAGAAAAAAAATATCACCTAGTTAAATGGGTAATAATCTGCAAGAGTAAGAAAAAAAAAGGAGGGTTAGGGATTAAAGAGTTGAGAAAAAAATGAATATGAGTTTGATGTGTAAATGGTGGTGGAAGTTAGAAAAGGAAGATGGGTTGTGGCAAACAATTGTTAGATATAAATATATGAAAAACAAAAACATCCATGAGGTCACTCATAAAATCAATGATTCTCCAATGTGGGCTGATTTGTTGAAATTAAAGGAGATTTACTTACAAGGAAGAGAAGTGGAATGTGGGAATGGAAACTTAATCAGATTTTGGCTTGACCCTTGGTTGTATGATGTCTCAATGTGTGTTAAATTCCCTATTCTATTTGAACTAGCTAAAAATAAGCAGATCTCTGTACTTGAAGTTAGGAATGGTGCTAAGATTAGTTTCAGAAGATGGCTGGACTTTTCTTTAAGAAGTTGCTGGAATGATATTTTGTGTGACATGAATAATTTCATATTTAAAGAACAATCGACAATGTTTTGTGGAAACTCAATAAAAAGAAGAAGTTTACTGTCAAATCTTTATATGAGTCACTGACAATCTCTGATTCTGGAACTTATTATAGAGTTATTTGAAAAAGTAGGATCCCTGAGAAAATAAAAGATTTTTTTTTTTTTGGCAAATTTCTAGAGATGCAGTTTTGACTAAAGAAAATTTAGATAAAAGGAATTGGAAGATACTAGCTGTGCTTTCTGTAGCCAATTTGAAACTGTTACTCATTTATTCTTTACCTGTCCTTTAGCTAAAGTAATGTGGTCAATCATTGCAATTTGTGTGGGAGCATCGAATATTCCACAAAATTTTGATCAGTGCTGGGATTGGTGCCATTTTTGGATACCTTATGGGCAAGATTTTCATGTTGTAGGAATAGGAGCCATATGTTGGACTATTTGGAAAGTTAGAAACAAAGCAATTTTTGATAATAAGATCATTAAGAATCCAGTTGAGATCTTCTGTCAAGCTCATTCTTTTATGGTGTACTGGGCAGGATTGTTTGCAGAGGATGACAAGGCGTTCTGGATTTCTGGAGCTAACTCGATGCTACAAATTGCTAAGAACTTACTGCGTGAACAGACAGCAAGGCAAATTGACATACTGTTGCTTCAAGGTGCTGACGAGCAGATGATGGAAGACGAAGAATTGGAGTCTTAAACAATGCAAGTGCAAGGTGGCTGGACGATCAAGACCTGACAAACTTCTGAAAATCAGTTCTGAAGCAAGATGGTTATCTGAAGACCATTTCGTTATCTTTGATGTTTCAGTTGAGTCGCTGGAGAGTTTCTAGTTATAATGTCTTGGTTACCGCTTTGATGTCTGTTTGGGTACCTGAATAAGGTAGCTCACAAGACGTAGTAGTAAGTTGTAAGAACAGGCTTTAGTTGCTGCATGTCAGCAGGTTTTACATCTTAGGCGCTGAACTGCCTGCTCTTTTGCTTCTTCTGGAAACTCTAAACACTTGTGTATTTCCGTTGAGTTAATGGAAATGAGGAATCTCGGGTGGAAAAAAAATAAAAGGAGATATTGATTTGCATGAAGATTTAATGGTGATTTTTTGCTTTTACTATAGCAATAGGCTTAGCTGCACTTAGGGGGCCCAGAGCCCCCCTACCATGGACGACGCCAGGGGTATGCCCCTGTATGCCTTGGCATACCCATGATTTAAGGTAAAATTTAATAAGTATGCATGTTTATATATGTATCTCATACATTCTTGCTCTAGCTTCATATTGTTTGTTAAGTTTTGCTATATTTAGTATGCAATGTGGCGGAGGCAGGAACAGTTTTGAGGTGTGGCGGGGTTTATATAAAACTGAAAAATTTAGAGTAAAACTATAAGGGTCCCTAGTTCAAAATAAAAAAAGACCAGTAAATCTAACTAGAACTCTAATTTTCAAAAATAAATAAGTACCTTTCTTTACGTATTTGCTCTTGTTTGCCATCGTTTCACAATCAGTCGTCGTCCGCTGACCTTGAAGCGAGCCGTGTTGACCGATTCGCCTCCCTACTTATAGCCATCAGCACTGTCCATTTGGTTTGCTAATTATAGCCATCAGGATGAAACCCAGCAGCCGCTAGCCACCGGACCAACAGACTACCGTGCATGGATGTATGCGTATACTATGTATATTGAGCATTTTATATAGATTTTTAGGTGTGGCAAGCGCCTAACCTTGCCAGATTGCTGGCTCCGCCACTCCGCCACTGGTATGCATCTTTCCTTTTATGTATGGGTGCATGAGCATTAGGAGTAGGTTGTTGTGCACGTCGTAACAGTCCATGACCGAGAATAGCTCGCGAACTGAAGCTCTCCGTCATTTACGTTGTGGGTGTAGGGATGGACGTGCCAACTACGCGTGGAAAATGGCTTATCGCTTTACCTTTGTGTATTTAATTAAATATATGCACTAGAAGATGATGTCTATATTAGCAGCATCAAACTTTGTGTTCAACGTGTTCCCAAGTGTAGCATGTGTTCTAGCTTGGTCTGTGTTCGTCCACACCGGTCAGTGCTCATCGGCGTCGTTCACCGCCACTCGGATCCTAACACATATTAGCACCCATGAAGGAACTAAATCATAGAAACCTAAAATTAGAGTTGTACATGCTCGTCTCTTGCCGGAATGCCCCAATCTGCTTGCAATCCTTTGACCCGCGCACAGGCCGACGGCAGCACGACGCTACCACCTCCCCTCCCCCCGACAGCTGACCTCCTAGTCCGATCCAGCGACGGCGCGGCATCGCCAGCGGGCAGCCGCCACTTCCTGTTCAGTCCTTTTCCTTCCTCTACTTTGCGGCTCTGCCCCTTTTCCTCCCATCTTAGTCGCAGTGTGAAGGAGCCGCCGGCTGCAGCGGCTCCGTTTTTGCAGCAACAGCATTTGGCATACCCAGCCGTAAATTCCTAGCTCCGTCATTGCCCCCTACCCCCTTGCAGATCTGCCACTGGGTGTTGTGCTGTTGTTGATGCTTGCTAGTAGCTGCTGCGGACCGAACCGCTCGTCACAATATGACGTGTTATTCTAACAGTGAGTTTAATAGGTATAAGTGCCTACCGTTTGGTCGCTTCTAGCAAGCAGGAGTAGAATCGGTTAATATTAAGCCCTATGGCCCAACCAAAAAGAGCTTAATTTAGTCAAGGGGGCTCACGGTGCAATGGTAAAAGGTCATTGGTTGGAGGGCTCCCACCCGCGGGTTCAAATCCTGGGTGCGACACTTTATCCCGGATTTATTTCGGGATTTTCCGGCCGGTATTAAGTGGTAGGCGACGTCCCCCGTCGATAGCGGGCGCCGGTGGTGACTTCGAACTTCAAGATTTGCCGGCCAAGATCTTGAAGGTGCTCATAGGGGTAGGGTTTGCGTACGTGTGTTCATAGGGGTGAGTGTGCGTGCGTGTTGAGTGTCTGCCGTTGTATTGTGTAATCTCAAAAAAAAAAAAAAAACTTAATTTAGACTTGGGCCTGTTTGGATTGAAGTTTTTTCATAGGAATTTCGTAGGAACCAGATTCCTCCATTTTGCTTGCGTCACCATGTGTTTGGAACGAAGGAATCCGTCGTTCCTTTCCTCCAGAAAGGCTTTCTGCCATATGCAAAGTAGAGGAAATAAAACATCCACCTCGACACGTTGGAAAATTTCCTGCGCGTGAAGGATGGACTGACGACCTTACTCATAGCAACTGAGCCTCATTAGTAGTACCATGTTCGCTTGCATCTTCTTCCCCAATCGCATCTGGAGCCAATGGCAGACCGCTGTGCGCCAACGGCTTCTTCCCGCGCTTGGCTGGATGCCCGGCCACATTGTCTTCCCAGTGCCGCCGCCACCACGACGCTCACGGACAAGCCAGGAGGAGCCGTGGCCACGGCTATGGCTTGCAGACACAGCAGCCGTCACTCACGCGCAAGAGGCTTAAGGTAAGAGAGAGAAAGAAGCAGCGGCCATGGAGAAGCAAAAGAATTTCCTGTTGGCTTGCTCAGACCAGAGGATAAGGACATAGTAGGCATTAAAAAAGACAAGAAATGAGTGGACGAGAGCAAATGAAACCACAACTGACATATGGGTCTCTGGTCTCTAATATATAATTATAAGAAAGAATATTGTGTATTAGTCTAAGCATTTAGGTTTATCTCTAGCTCCCTCAAATTCCTGAGATATTTCAAATCCTGTGTTCCAAACACCAACTTCATGAAATTCCCGTGTTTTTCCAATCCTCTGTTTTACCCATTCATTCAATTCTTGTGTTTCCCGATTCCTCGCGTTTTTTTCCGTTCCTATGTTTTATATTCCCGCTTCCAAACAGGCCCCTAAACATTGATAGTTCCTATTTCTCACTATTTGTGTTCTCTCTATAACTTCAGGGATAGAGCTGACAAAAAGACCCAACCAAAAAGAGCGCAGGGGCTGCGGTTTTCCGACAACGGCGGCGACGGCGGCGGCACGGTAGCAACTAGGAGTGGAAGAGCCGTGGCAGAGGGAGGGAGGCACGGCAAATAAGCCCCGGTGGTGGCGGCGGCGGGCGCGGTGGGCGGGGCGGCGGCCGCGACAACAGGGGGTGGTCGGGTTGGAGATAGATAGATAGGGACTATTTTTTTATTGCTTGCTTATCCCCAAAGAGATTAATGCCTCTGCTTATATAGCCCGGCTAGTGGGACTTGTAATCTAAGCAATCTCTATAATGTTTCCTTATACGATTGGAATACCTTCTACAAGCAATATTTATTTATTTCCTAATAAGGGCCTTCCTTATAGATTGAAATATTCCCTTTACACACAAAAGCCTAAGATAATCCTAACTTGAGGGCGGCTTGGCTGGACTCGGAGAGGAGGGAGGTGGTGGCGGCGGGGGGGGAGCCCCCCCCCACCGCCTTGTGGCCCCCCGACCCCTCGTGGGCGGCGGCAGCGTTAAGCCCTTTAGTCCGTCCCGGGCTGGCCCAATTCTAGGTCATGACATATCAACATATTCAATTATTATTGTTTATCGGTCAAGGGGCTCACGGTGCAATGGCAAAGGTCATTGGTTGGGGGGCTCCCACCCGAGGTTCAAATCACGGGTGCGACACTTTATCCTGGTTTATTTCGGGATTTTCCGGCGCTGTGCATTAAGTGGTAGGCGGCGTCCCGTCGATAGCGGGCGCCAGTGGTGACTTGAACTTCAAGATTTGCCGGGCTCGGTCCTTCGAAGGTGCTCATAGGGGTAGGGGTTTGCGTACGTGTGTTCATAGGGGTGAGTGTGCGTGCGTGTTGAGCATCTGCGTTGTACTGTGTAATCTCAAAAAAAAATTATTATTGTTTATCATTAACTCAAGATTTTAGTGAGTATGCTATTTTTCATGACCCTTAAGTGTGGTGCAAGCAATTGCGCACGCCAGAAATAGGGGTCCTCTGCTACCAAACGGCAAATGCAAAAGAGTCACCTTGATCTTTTTAGTACTATGGAAGTATTAGATAATAAAATTTGTAAAAACCAGAACAAAGAGAACCATAAAGGCCTGTTTGGATTCCAAAATTGAAATTAAAATTTAGAAAGTGCTTTCTATTCTACTATTGAATTACATACTTTCTATTTTTCTTAATTTCATGGCCAAATTCATTGCACCGTGGAATATATCCGGTGGCCATTGGAGGAAATGTAAAATGGTCGCAAAAAAAAAGCAACTGTACAAATCAGCGCTCGGGAGAACGAGAACGCTGTGCTGAGCACCGGCTGCTGCCGGAGTGCAGCGAAGTGCAGTCATGACGTCATATGGTAGAACAACCCCGTAGTCAAATACGGCAGATTGCCGCCGCCCCAATGCCCCATCCCATGCCGCCCTCCCCGTCTCTCCGCCTCCTCTTCTCCCGCCGCCGCCCTATCGCTCCGCAACACCATCTCCGCCGCCGCCACAGCCTCTCCGCCTCTGGCCCCGCCGAGGCCGCTCCCACCTCGCCTCCCTCCGGCAACCGCGCCGCGCGCCTTCGCGTCCGCCGTCCACGGCGCGGTCGCGGCCAAGAACTTCGCGCACGCCATCCGTTTGACGAAATCCCTCGTCCAAATCTCCACTTCCTTCCCCGCCGAAGTTCTGCTGCTACAGCCACCGGCGCCGGCGCCGCATTCGCGGCTCTCTCCTCCACCTCCAGCTCCCCTGCCCCCGCCCTCGGCGTTCTCGTCATTGCCCTCTCCCAGATGGGGCTGCTCGACGAGGCGCTAGGCGTGTTCCGGCGCTTGTGGACGCTGCCGGCGCTGCCAGCGTGCAACGCGATCCTGGACGGGCTCGTGAAAGCACGCAGGTCTGGGTGCGCCTGGGAGCTGTTCGATGAAATGCTTAGACGGGGATGGTGCCCAGTGTGGTCACGTACAATACTCTTATAAATGCATGCCGGTACCAGGGTGATGTGGCCAAGGCTCAGGAGACGTGGGATCAGATGGTTGCACGGCAGATTGATCCGAACGTGGTCACATACACGACAATGATATGTGTGCATTGTGAAGAGGGCTGCATTGGTGATGCTGAGCTTTTGTTTGGCGCTATGAAGGAAGCAGGAATGCGGCCTAATCAGTATACATACAATGTGCTGATGAGCGGTCACTGTCAGAGAGATGATGTCAACAGTGCATTTGTTTTGTACCAGGAATTGCTGAATAGTGGCCTCATTCCAAATGCTGTTGTCTTTACAACCCTGATTGACGGTTTCTGTAAAGCGAAGAGATTCAGTGAAGCAAAATATATGTTACGGGACATGCCCAGGTTTGGAGTTGCTCCTACTGTTCCTGTGTACAACAGTTTGATGGATGGAGCTTTCAGGTCTGGAAATGCACAAGAAGCATTGTCACTTTATCAGGAGATGACTCGCTTAGGTTTGTTCCCAGATGAGTTCACCTGCAGCATTGTTGTGAGAGGCCTCTGTGACGGAGGGCAAATGCAGGTAGCAGCCAGGTTTCTTGAAGGAATTAGCGAAGATGGTGCTAATGTGAATGCAGCTGCTTACAATGCACTGATTGATGAGTACTGCAGGAATGGGAATTTGGAGGAAGCGCTAGCAACATGCACTAGAATGACTGAGGTCGGAATTGAGCCCAATGTGGTGTCATACTCCTCCTTGATAGACGGGCATTCAAAACTTGGGAAGATGCAAATAGCAATGGCTATATACACCGAGATGATGGCTAAAGGGATTGAGCCTAATGTGGTCACATACACTGCTCTTATTCATGGCCACACTAAGAATGGTGGTGTAGATGCTGCTTTTCGCCTATACAAGGAAATGATAGAGAATGGTATTTCACCTAATGCTATCACAGTGTCTGTTCTTGTTGATGGTCTGTGCAGAGAGAATAGGGTTCAGGATGCAGTCAGGTTTATGATGGAGTACTCAGGGTTAAAGTACAATGATATTCATTCTTTCTTCTCAAACTTTACAACTGAGGAAGATTGTTTAATTCCAAACAGTGTGATATATATGACCTTGATATATGGCCTGTATTTAGATGGCCAACACTACGAAGCTGGCAAGCTTTTCTCCTACATGAGAAAATCAGATATGATGCCTGATAGCTTCACCTATACACTACTGATACGAGGGCAGTGCATGCTTGGCTATGTCTTGAATGCCATGATGCTCTATGCTGATATGATGAAGATTGGTGTTAAACCAGTGAGGTACAAGATAGTCTGCCCTGAGATTTGGTCACGGGCACCACGGAATGACCCCCAAACTGTTGCAAGTTAAGAATTGGCTTTTGGCTACATACTTCAATTTTCAGATAAAAATCCACTTCACAGATTGTGGAACCTTACCTTTGGTCACAGAAGACCCTGTCATCAATATGACAGACCATTCTGCTGCATCTGTGCGAACATTGAAAGTTGGCTATTTGGAAAGCCCTCTGCTTATTGACCTTGTTACCAAGACAAATGAAAATTTGAAGCCACTGGATTTGCTTAATTGTTGCCATTGTGTGGTACGTGCTCTGAATAAGAAGAACATACTCCTTCACTGTGACATGATCAGCAACTGGAGAAGATGGCCATGATGAGGGTTGAAGCCAAACCATTGCAACTTTCATGCACACGCAGCTGGTTGCTATACCGGGACTAGCTCTCCACTAGGGATGGCCGTGGCTCGTCTGAGGAAGGATGTACATGTAGATGCAAGTGTGCAACAGATGCTGCACTTGCAGAGATTTACTATGGTCTGAGGAAGAATGTACATGTAGATGCAAGTGTGCAACAGATGCTGCACTTGCAGAGATTTACTATGGCCTTTCTCATTTTGATGTGGATTGAGAGGGATTGACAAAGAATTGAACTAGGCCAACCCCTGCGCAACCTAAAAGGCCTTATGCACTAGAGAGTTTAGTCAAGTTTGGATATTGTACAGGTTTTAGTCAAATTTGTTGGCATAATCAGCACTAGAGAGGACGTCCAATATGTAGTTCGGTGAGTGTTAATGTAACTATTCACTTGATGGGACTATCAGTGATGACCATGTATTCTTTCAAATGTTGATGCTGATTTAATTTCTCCAAAATTTCTTTTACTTATTGTCTTATTATGTGATCTTGTCACAGAAGTGGGCATGCCATTTACAATGCATTTCTCGTTAACAGTGTCAGAAGGTATTTCTTTCATTAGCATTATTGAACAAATAGCACTACTAGAAACAATATCTAGGACTCCCAAAAAATAATGTCACCATTGTCACCAACTAAACCAAGATCCTTGAGTCTTCTTTCCTGGTAGTACTCTAGGCCATCTAATTCCTCCCCCTCTGTTTAAAAATATTATCAATGTGCTGGAGTGCTTTCTTTTCACTGGCCCTTACTCCAATAGCAATTGTAAGTCTTGGCTGCAAATTCTCTCTTCCCGATAGTTCTTCATCCTGAATATTCCACACATGTTTCATAAGATTAATCAAGATAAAAAGTTTAGGGAAAAGAATAGCTACATCTAGTCAATAGGTAAACCTCTTCTATTGTGGTATGATAGGCAGCAAGGGCTGATTTGCAGGCATCTCGCATGACCTGACATATTGATTCCTCATTGTCAGGACTCAATGGCAGTTCAAGGTGGCCCCAAACCGAATTCCTGAAGAGTGCTTCCAAGATAAATGCATCTGTTCCACCGATGCAAAGTAATCGCAGGTAAGGGAGCATTTGAGGAGGAAGGGGTTCGTCGAGGATTATATCAAAATATGCAGTTTCCCCCAGTCCATTTAACTCTGCAATGTCAAGCTTGTCTCCATAAAATGGATCAGATTCAGAGATTTCCAGGGTCACAGTATATGAATCCCTTGATGGATTTGATTCCACAAACCCATAGTCAAGTGCCAGTTCAGCATTACTCTTGTCCAGATCGTACTGGATATATATCTGTCAATGCAAATCTCAAATGCTCAGTTATAAATAGCACATTTTTAGCATATCACTTGAAGCATCCAGTATGACATACAAACGCTGAAAGCCACGAAAACAATGCACCTAGTGCACACAAGTACCTGTTGTCCAGATTTAACATTCACAGGTGTTCGCAAGGAGAACATGAGTTCCCTACCAAAAGACCCTTTCCTTTGATCTCCCAACTTGATCCTTCTGAGGTGATACCAGGACTGTGATTAACCTGATTTGCCAAGCAAATCAAACAATTTTAATGAATGCATTTCAAACATTCAAATAAGGCACTCTGCCATTCTCTGATGGAAAATATCGAATATTTTTGGACATGTTAACTTAATCATAGAAATTACAAGGGGCATGTAGCAACAATAAGTAAGAATCATAGCCTGTTGGGTTAGAATTTAGAAAGCACCAATACCAATTGCATTTTGAGAACTTACCAGATCAGCAAATGGTACGAGAGCAAGCTTATCTCCACGGAGCTCTGGAAACACCCTTGATCTTAGTATTCCAAATGCCCATAGGAAATCATCAAATGTTATGCTACCAGGGAAGAGATCCTTGTTTGCGCTTATGATCTCTGCTTGAACACTATCAAATTCGCTTTGCACATACTCTTTCACACCCACTGTGGTGCTTAGCAACTGTGTTCCTGCAAGTGACAGAAGTATCATAAAAGTTACCGACAAACCTCATGCACAATTGACATGAACTTGTTTTTGCATTACATTGCACACTGACCTTGTATCTCTAGGAGCTCTTCTTCAGACCTGCACTGGAGGCACCAAGCGCCCACTCAAACATCAGAATGAGAATAGCGCAGAACTGCAGAAGCAGTTCGCCAAACACAAACAGAGCGTTGGGCGTCAGCTCACTCACCAGAAGATGGTGGAGTCGGTCTGGCGCGGGAGGATGGCCAGGTAGGGCGCCCACGGCGAGTCCGCCCCGCGCGCGACCTCACTGAGAAGCAGCAGCGCGACGGCGACCCAGGGCCGGAGGCCTCCGCCACCACCACAGGCGCGGCCGATGGCGGAGGCCGCAACAGCGTCGGCGTCCATCCATAGCTTCTTGGGCACCTCCGCGACCACCTCCCCACGGGGCAGATCCCGCGCCGCCACGAGGCCGAGGCCCTCCGGCACGGCGGCCGGAAAGGCTTTTCCTCCATCGCCCACGCTATGAGACGCGAGCCACCGCCGGAAGTCCTCCAGCGCGGTCACTGTCGCGGCTGTGCTGGCGGCTGCCGCGCGGGGAGCAGCCGACGACTGTGGGGCCTCGATGGCTTCATGGGGAGGCGGAGGCGAGCGGAGTTGGGAAGACGCTGCAGGGGTAGGAGGTGGTGGTGGTGGAGCGTGGCCATGACGCGGTGGCGCGCGGGAGGCGGACGCGGAGAGGTGGGGATATCCCGATCGCCTGCGACGGAGGAGATAGTTGTGTGGGCGACGATGACCGTTGGTTTCCATATCCACAGTTGTTATTATGGCGGGAGTGGATATGATCAGCGGCGAGATGCCGCCGACCGAAGGCGTTTTCCGTCTAGCAAACACGAGGTTCTTATCCTGCAGATGTTCACGAATTATCTCAAATTTCAAAATGATTCAAGAATGCGAGTTCGTACTGAACACAATTGAGTCAAACTCCGTCCAATCGGAATGACAACTTTAGCTTTACCCTGAGTCAAACTTCTCCAATTTTAATATTCAACAACAACAACAACATAGCCTTTAGTCCTAAGGTAATTGAGGTAGGCTAGAGATGAAACCCATACGAAAACAAAGTATAAAAGAACGTAAAAAGACACAAGACAAAAAAAGATAAAGATAGGGTAGATAGAAAAGGAAAACAAAGTCACGATTCGAAAGACGTTGATAGCTAGCCTCCATGCATTCCCTGTCCCAAAGCTAAATCTTTGGAGATATTAAAATTCCTTAAGGTCCTCTTAACCGCCGGTCCCAAAGTCGGTCTAGGTCGAATTCTCTACCAATTTTAATATTCTTTTAAAAAATATAGTGATAACTACAAATTCACTCAAATGCACATCCATAAAATTATAGTTGTTAATTTATGTGCCGTAAACTTGGTTAACGTTTGAGAAATTTGACAATTATTTTAACTACAATATTGAATAGAGAAGTCATTCATTGAATAATAATCATGATGATTTAAACCAAAATCCTTTTTTTTTAAAAAAAAGACGTAAACTCGGCATTTTTAGAAAGCAGGGTAATTTAAACCAAAATCCATGGAAAGATAGAGACGTAGCGGTAGGGTGTGTTTGGATATAGGCACTAGTTGGGCAAGCTAAATTTTGGCCAGCCAAAATAGGATATAACCAAAATTTAGTCGTATTAGATTAGATGTATTTGGATAATGGCCAAGATAAAATATGGCCAATGTTCAAATACTGCCTTTTGATAGCACTGCCTGCCAAATTTCACATAATGACATGCGAGGTTCATATGCTAGTAAAATTATTTTATTTCTACCAAATTTCACTACGAATACGAGTATAGCATGTGGAATCCATACATTAGCAAATTTATTTTGTCAAAATATAGTTAACTGAAGTACAATATTGTAGATTTAATTATAAACAGTATTTTGGTGTGAACGATTTGGAAATATGGTACATAATTTAAGATGTATTTTGATTTGCGTGCGACCATACATGTCCAGATGTCCCGCCATTTTCAAGCAAAATGCGAAGACACGGCCAAGCCAAAATTAGGCTGGCATGTGGACTAAAAAAATTAGGCTGGCAATTTGCTCGCCCACGCTGCGCCTAGGATCGGCATCCTAGGAAAGGACAGACCAAACTTTCGATTACAAACAAATGAATTCCAAATTTCACTGGCGGGCCAATTTTGGTATGGCTCGTGAGTAGCCAAAACCAAACACACGCCCCACTGAAAAATGAAGAGAGTGGATGTAAAGGGTATGCACATGCTAAAACCCGACCTGTTAACCGACCCAGATTGGTATGTCATATCAGATTACCGTACGTTAATTACAGCAAAGCACACATTCTTGTTTCGGCAAACTCCTTTGTAACGGGATGCGAATAGCCAAGAACAAAGTACACATGTCCAACGCTTATTAGAGAAGAATTGGCATCTCATACAGCCTGATGATATGGTTTCCCCAATCCGAGCACATTTCCAGATCAATTCTTCCTTCCTTCGCAAAAAGGATAAAGTGATACCCATGCCTGCATTAGTGTTTCAAGAGCATTAGTGTTTTCCATGTTCATAAATCAAGCATCAGCCTATTTCTCCAGTCCAATGGAAAAATGCAGCAATGCAATGATCAGGACTTGTGCCATGGGCACTATGGATGTTCAATAGGCCAACAATGGAAGAAAAACAGTGACAAAGGCATACGTGGACTTGAGCGGTGCGCTGACAGCTCCCACAGGAGTGTTGAAAGCAACCTCCTGGAAAGGACCAGCCATCTTGCCACGAGGGAACCAACCAAGATCTCCACCTTTCTTCCCTGATGGGCATTCAGAATACTCTTGTGCTACCTGTAGTTTGAAAAAGAAAGTCAGGACGTATTATCATTTTGGTATCTAATGGTATAAAAACTTCTGAGAAAATCTTCGACAAAATAGTTCAGATTGTAAATGGAAGAACAGATTTTAAGTCCAGTAACATATAAGATATCAACAACCGAAATTTGATGTCACATGCACTCCACTAGATAGAAGCTACAAACATGCTCCAACCAGACCAACCAGATCATCATTAAAAAAAAGTTTATCAACCTTTCAATAGGGAACATTCATAACTATTGGCTATTTTCAGTACTCTAACAAGATTCCAATCTCCAATTGGGCTTCCCAAGGTTGACAAGCCTAGCAAATTTCAATTAGAGTTTACACTAGAACTAGAATTTCTAGTTCCAATAGAATAGTAAAATGCGTGTGAAGATATAATAGCTGAAATAGCCTCATAAACAAGTTTGCTACAAAATACCTTTGCATAAACACAGATTATCAAAGCTTTATATGGGAACAAGAATATAAAACTAATTTTGCAGTGATCTTAACTACAACTTGTCTTAGCTCCTTTCCAAGCAAAACCTATTATGATAGCTCATCAGTTGGAGAGCAGTATCCAGACTAGTTCCCAGTCAGAAAATGGCTGAGCCAACAGCAATGTACTACCCACTCCATTCTGAAATATAAGGTATCGAAATTTGTTCTAAGTGAAACTATACTAGATTTGTTCAAACTTATAGAAAAGAAGAATAATATTACAACATTAAATAGCATCATTGGGTATAACATGAAATATATTTTCATAAATTAGTATAGTTTAACTTAGGACAAACTTAGATATCTTATATTTTAGGACAGAGGAAGTATGTTGCCAACCACAATAAAATCACCCAAACCCTTTCATCAATACAATACACATACATGTACCATTTAGATGCCAGCAAAGCACCCCACCTTTAACTAATCACTGCCTATACACAATGTCTATTCTCTGCACTTCCATGAAAGAAATGAACTTACGGCAGTCAGATCAAAGTGCAAGCATAGATCATCAAGCTCATTCAAAATCACAGGACACTATCAGTGTAAGAAAACAGTGGTGCAGACAGTTAGCTGTACCTTGTGAATAAGGGCTGTAAATTAATTTTACTAAAATCTAAAACTCCCAAAGTACTGATGCTGATCGGCTGGTCGTTTCTGATTTGTTGTGAGAGAAACAATGTACCATGGCTGATAAGTTCAGCCACTACCCTTTCCATTCATCTAAGCAAAGTAGCAAACCTTAATATTCTTGAGCCTAGCTGAGTGAACAGTACCCATCAATCAGGCCTCACCTTAGCAAACTCAGCAGGAGGGACCTTGTCACCATTATCCAGCCATCCATCCTGCAACTTCTTATAAGCTTCATTGATCTTCCCCTGCTTCTCACACAATACGTGCCTAGCTGCAGATTTATAGAACAACATAATCATCAATCAGCTTTTGTTTGTTTACTTGCAACTCTAAAACATAGACATAACTAAGGGGACGCTAATTGCAACTCAATTTCACACCATATCCAATAAAATGGGAGAATCACAGTCCGTTACGTTACGGATGGTCCATCCTACTGAAGACCTAAGACACCTCCCAAAAACGTGAGATCTGACCGTATCCCCTGCAAGCTTTCACCTAATACCGCGCAATACATCCAGGCCAACGGAGAAGGAACGGTACCTTTGACGTAAGTGCAGGTGCCGAGTCCGTCAGCGGACTTGCCGCCCTTGCCCTTGCCTCCCTTGCCGCCGCCATCGTCGCCGCCAGAGGAGCCCGCCGCCTGCTTGCCCTTCCCTTGGCGTCCTTCCCCTTGGCCTCCTTCGGCTTCGAGTCCTTCCCCATCGGTGCAAGCGCGCAACGCCGCAACTGCACAAGGTGGATCGGATTGGACAGGCCAAAACCCTACTTCCAACTTGCAAGTAAGTTTTTTTTTTTTTTTTTTTTTTAAGCTCAGAGACGACGACCGACGACGGTGGGACTGGGAGGACGACGAAGATATTTGGACAGGGCGGACAATGGGCCTTGATGTCAAAAGGCGTTATAGGGCCGTATTAATGGGCTGGTTCTTCTAGTTGGATGGATTGGGCTGAAATTGGTGTAAACAGGCTAAAGAACTGTTTAGGCTACAAGAGATGTACATTTTTCTACAATCAAGTGTTGTATCAAAGTTTGGTACTTTTTTGTTTTTGTTATCTATGCGAATGCTCTGTTGAAGCCTACACAACTGTTCATGTGTTTGAGCACAAGTACTCAGAGGAAATACGTCAAAATTTTCAGCTAGGAAAAAGAGCATTTCCCAAAAAAAAATATCTCATATTGTATTATTTACAATAGGATCTTTGAAGAAGAGTACAAACGGAGAAAATGATCCTAATACTCCGGTTTGGTATTAGAAGTCGTTTTGGACAAGACTTCGGTCACACAATGGGAATATAAATCCGTCGGGACCAAAATAATGGGCCCCAGAACATTCTCTACTAACAAGAGATGTAACGACCCAAGAGGAGGCGGATTTGCGGCTACGGTCTACAAGCTTGGAGGTATCGACAAACGTGTCACCTTTCGGCCTACCAATTGGCCCACGACGGCCCACTCGCTACACCCAACCTGGCAGCTCAGGGAACATCAGCAAACATATGGGCCTGCTACCCGCAAATCGGCCCACAGTGGCCCAAGGGAGCACAAAATAGGCCCATCAATAAGTGTTGTTGGAGTCATCAAGAGTATGGAAAAGAATGACCAAAGGTAACAACCATACGAGGTTTGGCGACACCCGTCACCACTTGACCTCGAAGGAACTAGCACCCCAACATAAATCACCCGGTGAGGGGGACACAACTCCATTCGGGCCTACTTTCACCTCATCGAGGGGTCACGACCAAACTTTCCCACAATCTCCGCCTCGGCGGGCGGGGAGACCCGGCGCAGGATCTCCGCCTCATCCGAGGGCAGGAGGCCCCGGGCGCACGATCTCTGCCTCGTCCGAGGGTAGGAGGCCCGGACGCACGATCTCCGCCTCGCCGGGGCGGGACACCCCTCGGACCTCGGAGACTACGGCCATGTCGTGGGGCGGCCGCGTTTAATGCTCTTTGTCTCACCTATCCGCGGTGCCGGGGGTAATCGATTACACAGCGATTAATCGCCCCGTTATCTTCTCACGTGCCCGTTGATGGGGCGTAAAAGCGGCGAAGTTGCTTGATCGCCGCTGGCGCGAGGGGATGCTAGCTGCGTTCACCTTCCAGCGCTCGTCTCCGCCCGTCTCCAATAGCCCTCGGGGCTTTGACACGCCACCGCGGCGCTTCCAAGGAGAGCTCACCCGAACAAGACTCAAAGGACCCCCCCCTCGGGTCCACAGCTCCTCTTCTAGCTACTAGACATGTACGGCGGTTCGAAGACACGCATCCACGACTCCATACTCCAGTTGGATCGTCCAGGAGCCTAGGCCTCGGGCATGCGGGCACTTGAGGGCCCGACGGTAGACACATTAGCACTAGCATTTGACACGTAATGTAACACCATTACTTTCCTTCCCACTATAAAAGGAAGAGTAATGACACGTTAGCAAGGATCGACTCTTTAGTTTCCACACCTGCACACAGTAACCAAGGGGTTGAAGGCTTACTTCTCCCCTCATCACTACTTGTAAACGCTTCGATTGAAGTGGACTTTGGTGCGAGATAATACGATCGACACACTGCTTTGGGCGTAGGGTCCCATGGCCTGAACCAGGATAAATCTCCGTGTTCATCTCACGCACGCCATCCGGATGGGAGCGCCGCGGCCTATAAATTTATTGCCGGTCCTTGAGATACTCGTTTCTCAAAACACCGATAAAATTATAAATAACTTTTAAGTTATTGAGTTTGGAAATGTAAAATTATATAAGTAGATTTGTCTTAAAAACTTCTTTGGTAAAAGTATACATATATCATATTTTTATAAATATTTTTATGATAACAAGAGGTGAAAGTTATGTTTTAACTGTCCTAAACGACTTCAAGGGAGTACTTTTCTAGAAGATTTCATCTTCCCTCCTTGAGATTCCACAGGCCTACAAACAAGCATCAACCGGCACTAAAAAGGAATCATCAGCTTAACTATAGGTGCTACCACCAACTTCTAGGCTCCACTGTATATTAAACTATGAATGACACCTGACTGCTGCAAACACGCATGCAGGCAAATTTGCCGTTTCAACGGTCAAAACAACTGATAAAGAATTTGGTATTTTGCATTTTATCATTATAAAGTACGGTATTTTGTATTTTGCATTACATTGGCAATTAAGCACACCCTATACGGAATTAAATGGTGTGTAAACAGGATAAAGAAATGTTTAGGCGAACAGAGAGTGAGGGTTAGCTTTACAAGAGATGTACATTTTCTGCAATCAAGTGTTGTATCTATCAAAGTTTAGCCTTTTTTTGTTATCTATGTGAATGCTCTGTTAAAGCCTACAGAATTGCGTTTGTGCACAAGTACTTCAAAGAAAATATATTAAATTTTCTGCTGGGGAAAAAGAGCATTTCCTAATGTTCTTCTTCTCCTATTGTTTTATCTTGAGATCACGGGCGGATTCAACACCTGAACATGGTGGTCTCAAACAGTCCCCCTCCCCATCTCCTAAGAACCCTTTAAATGTATTTACAGCTAAATTAGCTTTGAAGAAGAGTTCAGAGGTAGAAAATATCCTAATATACTTTTCTAGAAGATCTTCCCTACTTGAGATTCCCCAGGCCGGCCTACAAACAAGTATCAATTGGCACTAAAATGGAATCATGAACTTAACTATGTACTACCACACCAACTTCTAGGCTCCACTATATGAAACTATGAACAGGTGATACCTGACTGCTGCAAACACGCATGGAGTCATGCGTAACCTGCATCAGCTTGCAAGACTCGAGCAGCAGCAACCTGATGAGTACCTGACTCTTGGTAGTTTATAGTTTGGTAGAGCTGTCTCCATCCCGGAAAATACCGAACATTCTTGTGACCTTGTGTGGGGTGTGCGCTAGCTACTCGACGCTGGATCGGAAATATTCTGACGCCAGCCGCAATCTAACGCGATCTCACCCTCCCGTAATCTGACCAGACCGTGACCACCGCGGGAACGAAGACGGCCGGGGACGATGAACCTCGCCTGCAAACCTTGCGCTGGACGGCTCCGGCATTTATCAAAAGCCGGCAGCCGCCGCCGTGTCCCCTGAACCACTGTGCAGTAGTCAGCTGGCCAGTCTTGCTTGGCCCAATTGAACGCCGCCATGTCCTTGGAGGCTTGCTTGGACTGCCAGAGCTTTCTGACCGGAGCAGATCGTTTTTTTCTAATGGGGATGAGAATGATTAGCCCCGATGATTAACTACATTTATTAACTCGAGCTCAGAGATTCTGTGCAAACCAAGCAACCTGCTTGTCAAGAATCATCAAACAAATGGCCTGCACTGCAGAGATGCTAGTTTAAGGAAGGGTGATTAGGCAGCTAACTATAGCTAATGGACTGGTGGTTGTGCCGTGCAAGCCTCAGGTGCATGCCAGGATTGAAGAAGGGTTCTTCGTCTCGCATGCTTTGTTTGTTTCATTCGATGACGACGATGGCCGAACACGTGTTTATTCCGATCTGGTCGACTACTGAAAGCCCTGTAGCGACTGGCGACGAAACTCCTCACAGGCAGAATTTGGCGATGATGCGCACATCATTGGAAGCCTAATAATGACAAATGATAAGAGAGGTTCTGATGCATGTGGTACGATCCAAGCATCTATCCAGTACGGTCGGTCGCCATTAGTATTGCAAAAAGGTGTCATAAATATAAATACAGAGAGTTAACAAATATATATGCTAAATATGGTAATCAGCATGCAGAAGTTTTGCCAAAGTTTGATCATGTGTGCGCACACTGCCAAAAATAAAAACGAGAATCCATGACAACATTTGCCTGTGACTTGTAGCCAGCGGATCTCTCTTTTATTTTATTAGCCATCTTCTTTGAACGAGTCTCACTGTCTCATTAAGTCTCTAACTAGACGGTGCGTCGTGAAGTGACGCAAGTTGAGGTTTAAGAAACGTTTCAGAGGTGATGTCAGCAGAATTAGCTGCAGTGCTATATTAATCCTCAGCTCAAAAGAAAGAAGCAAGCGGTTACAAAAATTCTGACGATGATGATGACTGCATACTGAAGCGGCTTGGTTCAAGATTTCTTTTAAGGGGAAAAAAAAGTCACACCAGGACAACCACCCTTTGCGTACATATACAGTGTTTGTTACAGGTATATAAATCCCATTGAGAACTGATGCTTTGTTTGATGCCCAATTAGTCTCACCAGCTTGTTTTTTTTTTCCTATTTTTTTTAAGAAAAAAGTCACACCAGGCCAACCTCTCTCCGCCTACATATACGACGATATATGTTTAATACAGATATATATAATATATAGATGTCATTATTGAAAATTGATGCTTCTTGATGCCCCTGAGATACACTTTCAGAGTCCAACCTTGTCAGCTTGATATTATGATATATGCTTTATAGTAATATGTATTTTATGGGAAGATCTTAGCATCGACTGGTTGAAATTTGACAAACAAAACTTGTCAATGCTACTTGATGCTGAACTTTAATTTACTTTAGAGAGAAGGCCATGGGCAGGACCTAGAAATATGTGATGTCATCGCGCGTCCACACCAGAAGTGGTAGTACAGTAGAAAATCATCGCTATGACTGTACAAAGAAGACGCACACTTTAGTAACATTAAAACACAAAAGAGTCGCGGTTGTAGAACTACAAATGTACGTGTCTATCACTCTACCAACCATGTGTCTCTATGTAGTTTGCCCTGGGCCACATAACAACAAGATGTGTGTCTCTAATGTTCTAGGAATCAAAGATTTATGAACTTGTGACATGTCCCTAGTTATTAGAGACACAGGTCTTAGAGCACAAATTTTGACCACATCTGTCATCTTTGGTATGCTTCAGAGAAAGGCAATGTGCTAAAAACACCTGAACTTTCTACATGCCTCATGCGATTAGCATATAGATGTGTTGTTTCACACTATGTCACTACTACACATCCTTATATATGATATGAGTCTCTAGCTACATGAATCACAGAATTTACGTTGTTCTATTACCATATCTTTATGTGTGTTTGCAGCTAACTTCGGTGTCAATACATCAATCTATATGAGCATGGTCTGAACATTGTTGCCCCCCACCAAACTAGTGGACATCCTCTCTCCCTTACACACTACTGCCACATCCACAATGCACTCCTTCATTCGCTTCGTTGTCCTATGTGCCCACGGTGTACCTATGTGCACTACCACTCCTCTCATGATGTGCTCCTAGCTAGTCGAGCATTGAACTAGCAAACCATCTTAATTCATTAGCTCATCTTTCATAATCCCCTCATCATTGCCTTACACATTGCGCGTCTACCTCCAACTAGGCTACCTATGGACACAAAACACATGTAGGCCCTAATTTGGTGACAAAATTATTGTGACTAATGTGTGTTTTGTAGAGGCATTATAAGTTAGGTCACAATAATGATTGATTATTAAGCAATCAATGGTTTTCGATGCCTCTGTTGGTGGAATTCATTTCAGGTTTCAAAGGATGGGCAAGGTTAATAAGGACATACTATGTGGTATTGGGAGATATTTAGATTAGTTTAGGACTTTGCTTTTCCTTTGGCCATACTATAAATAAATTGAGTTGGGAGGCAAAGTTAATTATTTCCTCTATTTCATAATTTTGAATACATGCATGTGCTTTTGAACAGGTGGGTTTTACCTCAAAAGTAGCAAACTAGGGATGGGTGCATGTCATACAATGGTCGATCATTTTCTTCGCCATCATGTCTAAGACGTTTTTCATATTACCAAGAAGAGAAAGCTACAGAATATGGTCTTAGTAAGCTTAGTCTTACCAAGATCAACACGATTTTTGCAAGATTAATCACATAAGAAACACCAACAAAGTTCACAATCAAGTAAGTACATATTAACCAATTTGCAACAAGATGACAACCAATAATAAGAGAAGCAACAAATGTAGTGACACAACTAGCAACTAAAGGTGACACCTCTAAGGAACATAAAACCTTTTTGTAGCCCTGAATTGAAGCGAGCATAAGGGCCGCATCAGTCATCTCTGCACCCTCATAGAGCTTCATGACCACTCAAAAGAAGACATGATCTTCATTTACGACCCGGTGTGGCGTAGCCGGGGGGCCATGGCCCCCCCTAAGGTTTCAAGCAAATTTTTTACAAGTATAAATCCATGATTTTTTATTTATTCCATCTTAATATAAACAAAAATAAGTTCTTCTAGATAATTAACTTTGATGTATGTATAGTAATTTTTACTAGTATAAGTCCTTCTAGATAATTAAATCATACAAAACACAATTAAATAATATTACGAAGCACATTAGAAGGACTGAAAACATAGACATCAAAGTTTATAAAATCATCTCGAGATGCCTTAGGGGTTATTGTCTACCACTAAAAAAAAATAGTGTCTTTGCTCCAAGAGTGTATATAAAAATGCGAGTACTTGTGTCGGTCGATAAATTAATAGTCGGCATGAAATATCTAAGGTAACTCGATGTACGCATTTTTACAAGTTGGATTTGCTCAGCCCCCCCTTATGAATAATTCCTAGCTCCGCCACTGATTACGACTCTATGCAATCCCTCTTTTCCATTAGATGAGTAGCTTCACCATCAAGGACTAAGCATTCTGGAGGCATTTTCTCACATACACGACACTAGCACATCCATCGCCCACAAATGAGGCTCTGACCATGGCAACCGACGGTGGTTTAACATGGAGAACATTAGTGAGGTCCTCTCATTGATGACCAAAGAATCAAAGATGATCGAGCTAGCATCACTGTGAACAACAATTGAGGGAGAAGCACTAAGTCGTCAATTAGAAGGGCCTTTATAGGCAAAAAGGACAAGGACCAAAGGCGTCTCGACCACCCCCTACCTCAAGGCTAGTCAATAACGATATTATGCTAGTTTCAGTTAGTGTTTCATGTCTCTGATTCCAAAACTTCCATGTGTTGAAAACTAAGTTTCACCCCACATGAAACTCAGTTCATTACACGAAATTTTATCATATATATTCTCATTAATGTTCATGAAACTCGATATCCATTAAAACTGTCCTTCAGCCATCATCAACACAGAGATTTCTTCGCACTACCAAACATCACCACCGAGGAACATAAGGATGACATAACCACAGCCGTTGACAACATACATCATATAGCATGACGCGTAAACTCATCTGTACACAAGAACAAACGTATATACATAATACAGTATAGCAGTAGCAGGTATATGCATGCATGAAAACAATGATTAATACTACGCAACAACTCTAAGATATGATGCTGCTGATCTAACCACACGATGGTTCACAAATCACAACATGCCACTCATTAATATGTGGTTGACATGTTGGACCCAGGCCCATGTGTCTTGCTACACTGTACACCGTCAAGGATCCACATATGCAGAGGCATGCAGAATACGGGCCTGATGACCAACTTGCATTTTTCCCCCTTTGTCGAGCACATAATTTTGGAGCACCGCATCATAATTCAGAAGTCCTCAAGAAACGGAAAGGCCTCGTCGTAGTCGATCAGCTGCGGTAGCAGATCAAATGAATCTCCGGCCAGCTCGTGACGGAGTCGCAGAGTTGCCTGTGCTGAGCCTGAGGCCGATGCCGCTACGGGTGGATTGGTTGACTCCGTATAGCTCATCCACAGCTCTTCGTGGCCATGGCGGTTCAGCTGCAGCATGCTCTCTGTCGTCCCATCGACACTAGTAGTGTCACCCGGGGCCATATCAAGAGCAATATTGGAGAAGCAGTTCACGTGATCCGAGTCGGAGGCTGCCGCCGGCGTCTTGCCGCCGCAGCCGTCGACTGGCGGCTGCATGTGATCGTCCTGGTGCTCCGGCGGCTGCCCCATTTCACCAGGTGTCTTTTTCGTGAACATCCTGCAAATCACCCACTCACTCTACACATCACAGTCAACATATGCTGAGGATTTAGTGGGGACTTGTAATTAGAGATGCATGAGATCGAGAGAGCTGTATATACTTGGCTTCCTGCTGTTGTATGCACTGGGGATGTGTATCCATGGCCATGGAGCAGGCGGTACTCGTGCATGACCCACCTCGTCTTGTGGCCTGTCGGCGCACGGCCACGGTAGAAGACGAGCGTCTTCCTCACCCCGATGGCACGGTCACCGCGGCTGTTCCTGCTCGCCGCCACCACTACCCTGTCCTTGCCAGTGGACTTCCAGTACCCGGCCCGCGTGGCGCGGTTGGTCCTCAGGCCTGACGGGAACTTGACGCTCCTCCTGCAGAAGAAGTAGCCGACGCCGCCGTCCTCTCCGCCTCCGCCTCCGGCCGGCAGCAGGTCCCAGGGCTCGGCCTTGTACAGGTCGACCTCGCGGAGCACGGCGGGGGCGAAGCCGGCGTCGGCCACCTTCGGAGCGAGGTAATGCGTGAGCAGCTCCTCGTCAGTCGGCCGGAACCGGAAGCCTGGCGGCAGCGGCGCCGGCGCGGCCGCGGCGCGATGGCCATCAGCTTCCATATCCCTGGATCGTCCGTGAGGATTGGAGTCAACACGGCGAACCAGCGGGCAGCGAGTGATGGTGCGATCGATGAAACCGATGGAGCGAGCAATTTATAGTGGCAGGCCGCCTGCGCCGCCTGCAGGGCAGCAACGACGACCTCAGGTCTCACGCGCGTATTTGGCAAATTGCTGCTGTGACAAACGTTACAAACACACGTGTCGACATGTACGTATATTTGTATGTACAAGAACCTAGTCGATCCACGTCGGTGCAAGATTTTGCTCCTACAACTCTCTGTCCCAAATTATAAGTTATTATAAGAAACTTGGAGAGCTAAAGTATATCAACTTTGATCAAATTGGTAAGGTATAACCCTGCGGTCGCTCTGTCGCTCCCGTGCGGGCGACGGGAACCCTAGCCGCCGCCCCCCCACGGATCCTCCCGCCCGCGGCGCCGCCCGCTCGAAAGGGGCGGGCGGCTCCTCGCGGCTCGTGATGAAGGTGGCGGCGGGGCCTGCCCTCGACTCCGGCTGTTAACCGTGGTGGGCGCGGCCGCCTCGGCTCCCTAGAGGTGGCTCGCCGGCGCGAGGTCAATCCACGGCGTCGGGGCCGGTGGCCTCGCCCCGGTGAAGCCCCGGCCGGATCACGGAGGCCGTCTTCGAGGGGATGCACGCCGGGTGAGTGGGAGGGCAGCGGCCGACGCAAAGGCGATGCGCGTCGGCCGCGGCTGGTGCGACAACCTCGGTGGTGGCTGTGGGTCGGGCGTGATGGCGGCGCGGCCGACCGTGTGGTGCGCGGGGAGGCCGCGGTCGGGCGCGGATGGTGCCGCGGTGGTCGAGGCCGGGTGCCGCTGCTCACGATCCGGGCGGCCCCTTCTATGCGTCACGTTCTCCGGCGACGTGGCGGCTCGGAGATGGTTGGGCGGGGGACGCCCCAGTGCGCGGGCGATGGGTGCGACAAGAAGGTTGGTGCTCCCCTTCTCCCCGGTGATCTTTGCTCCGGGCGCCGCCGCCTGGTGGCGGGCTGGGGCCGTTGGGTGCTTGGCCGATGGTGCCATGGTGGTGCCTCGGGCTCCTCCCTGTAGGGCGCTGCGGAGGCGGGGTGTGTGGGCTAACGCCATGGCCATTGCGCTTTGGGGATCTCGGGGTGAAAACTTCAGTCCTCTATGGACGTGCGACGACGGCGCCATTGGCGTCGTGTCCTCCTGGAGGCGCCGATCCGAGACCCACCGCTTACGGCTGGTGATGGTCGGTTGGAGGTGTTGCCTATGCGTGGCGGGGGGTTTTTTACCGACCGGTTGAACCAAACCGCCGGGTCCGGTTTCGATTTCGGACGATTCTGCGTGAAACCGGCCGGTTCTGCGGTCGGTTTGGTTTTTAAATTCAAATGAATTCAAATTTTCCGATTCATCGGTAAAAATCCGGGTTTACCGAGCGGTATTTAATTTATACCGCCCGGTATTTAATTTATACCGCCCGGTTTAATTTATACCGCCCGGTTTAATTTATACCGCCCGGTTTGGGCCTTGACGGGCCGCCCGTTTTTTTTTTTCAAACTTCAATTCAAATTTTTTTATACCAAACGAACTCAAATTTGAAAAAATGTTGCACCGTTGGCTTCTATAAATCGCAAACTATTTTTTACGGTATTTTTTTTCACGATTTTTTCAATTTTTAGATTTTGAATTTCAAATCTTTTTACCGGCGGTCCGGATACGGGCGGACCGTAAGCCAGGTCAATCAGCGGTTTCCCGCGGAAACCGACCGGTATAAAACCCCGATGCGTGGAGGCCTTGTGGTGCGTGGTCCGTGTTGGCGGGAAGGTCTGAGGGCCCCCGGTCTTTGAAGTCTTGAGTTGGTGCGCAAGGTGCGGTGGTGATCTCGGTGACGGGCCGAGCGAAGGTGTTACTCTTGGAGCGGTTTTGGATGTCCGAGTCCCTAACAAAGGGAGTGAGGCGTTGGATGTGGCGAGGCCCCCACGCAGTAGCCGGGATCGCTGGTTTTCCAATGGCGCCGACGGGATTTCTGCCGACGCAACGCCGGTGCCGGGGATCGATGATCGGGTGTGCGGCTTGTGGAGGATAGTCCCATGGCGGCGGAGTCCGTGTAAACGCTCGAGATTGCAAATGGCTGCGGCTTTTGGCGTGGCACATGGGCGTTGGTGACGACGGCGCAATTCTCATCGGCTTGCTTTCGGCTCCTTTCCCGGAGGTGGTGGTGTACCTTTGTGTTGTGTTTGTTTTGTTTTATTCTGTTGTGGCTGCTGCGAGGTGGCTCGGTCGACGTCCCCAATCCGACCGAAAGTGGCGCTTCATGTATATTTTTTCTTCCATCTACCTTGTTGTTAGTTGAGTTGTCTTAGTTGAGTTGAGTTGAGTGGGCAAAGTTGTGGCGCGAGTTGAGTCGATTTGGTACCTAGATGTGCCGTGGAGTAGGGTACCCTCTACATTTGTATGGTTTTTCCGACCCTCGGTTTCCAGGTCAAAAAACTAGGCAAGCACTTGCCTTTTTCCTTTATTCGCCTAATAGAAATCACGGCAAAGCTTTTGTCGCCCTTTCTAAAAAAAAAGATTATAAGTCTATAACATATATAGTACCAACTCAGTATCATTAGATTTTTTTTATTAATTATATTTTCATAGTATAGGCCTATTTTTATGTTATAAATATTTGTAGTTTTTTTTCGAAAAGAAAAACTTTATTAGAACTTAAGTAATAATGTCTTTACAAGAAAGAGTGACAATCCACTCCGGAAGAGAACCAAAAACACCTGACTCTCCCTAGACCTAATCCCAAACTACGTCAAACAATGCGCCAAATTATTCTAGACTCTATTAATCAGAAAAAAAATTATATGGATCAATTAGCCGCCAACCTCACGAGCCTCTCAATGAGTTGCCAGATTGCCGAATGATTGGTGGTTCTTTGTAGTTCTTCTATAATTCTGGTTAAGCTAGAGATATTTTGAAATTTTTAAGATTTTTAAAATAACTTATAATTTCAAATAGAGTGAGTACTATATACTACGCCTGCCTGTTCTTTTTATCGGAGCATGTATATGTTACTCCTATAAGTTCCTTATTCTTTTTTTTTAAGTTCACACCTGCGTTTACAAACACATATGCATGTATGTGTATTTATAAAGGAACATACCTATTGTAACCAACATCTCCGTGCAAACCATGCAAACCAATAGCGGGGATGCACACGAGAGAGGTGAAAGGGGGGATTTCCAAAAGTGTGATTAAGGGCGGCGGTTAAGTGTAAAATTACCTAATCCCCGTGACCCTTGGATCAACATCCCATGGTCCAAATTAAAATTTTGCATGGTTTGCACTAGATATGTTAAGCATTTCTAATATACTAAACTAACATATATCAAAAAAAAATATAAACTTATTATATACACTTCATTGTTGAGAGATGTTCCACATAGTCCCTCCGATTAATTAATTATAGAAAAAGTATATTATATGTGCATGGTGTAGATCTACTTATGTGGTGTCCAACAAGTTTAAAAAAAATTTTTTATAATTTTAAGTGTTTTACTATAATTTTTCAAAGATTCAAATAAATAAAAATTGAAAAAAAAACAAATAGGAAAACCATACTTCACTGCAGCAAAACTGCTCCAGGGAGGTAAAATACACAAGGTTAAGAGGGTGGTTTGCTCGGTTTTGAAGTTGACATAGGAAAAGGGAAATTTCGTGAAAAAATACGAGAAAAGTGGACATTTTTCCCATTCAATATCTGATGACGTAAATATTATGACTGTTTGGGCCTGTTCGAGACCTTCTTCAATTTTGGGCGAACGCATAAGCAAAAATTCAGGCCCAGTGCCTAAAGCTTACCATTCAATTATGGGCTTCAAATCGGTTAGGAAGGAACGAATGCAAAATGTGAATTCTGGCCCAGTGCATAAAAATGATGCAAAAGCAAAAATTCTGGCCCAGTGCCTAAAGCTTACCATTCAATTATGGGCTTCAAATCGGTTAGGAAGGAACGAATGCAAAAATGTGAATTCTGGCCCAGTGCATAAAAATGATGCAAAAACAAAAATTCAGGCCCAGTGTCTAAAGCTTACCATTCAATTATGGGCTTCAAATCGGTTAGGAAGGAACGAATGCAAAAATGTGAATTCTGGCCCAGTGCATAAAAATGATGCAAAAGCAAAAATTCTGGCCCAGTGCCTAAAGCTTACCAATCAAAAATTCTGGCCCAGTGCATTAAAAAAGAATTGCAAAAAGGCAAATAATATTGGCCCATGCAGGTCTCGAACCTGCGACCTTCGCGTTATTAGCACGACGCTCTAACCAACTGAGCTAATAGGCCTTTTCGAATGTGAGTTGAACAATACCCTATTTATTCTATCAATTATACAGAAGAGAATGGCATGAGTAAATAACCCGATTTTCTTCACCAGAAAGCACGAGAACACCTGTCATACAGACTTTTCCACCGACCAAAACGTCGAAGAAATCGGAATGGTCGCGAATATGTTTCATACCTTGTGTTGTCTCGAACTCTCTGGACGTGTAACTTCGATCTCCCAGCGAAAGCACTCGACATCAGACACACACACACGCGCGCGCACCTCCAATCCAGATCTTTAACCGCTCTAGCATAAGAGAAGGAGGCAAACGCGTAGCCACAGATGACTTGCCGACCCCAGGCTCAGTTATCCGACCCAAGAAATGCCTGCCTGCCGGTGCCGGCAAATCATCCTTGGCTACGCGATGCTCGCAATATACTCAGCTAATTAACCTCCTTCCCGCATGCAAGAGCTAATCAAAAGATGGCGAACATACGACGAACAACAAGGAGATGAGAGAGACCGCGGCTCAAGCCTCATGGCACCAAGATAAGCTATGCCCGTCCAGCATGAGCCCTTGCTCTGCATCGATCTTTCAGGGAGCTTCGTTCAGGTTCAGGCTTCTTATAGCGAGTACAGTATGTAAAAGACCGGCCGGCGTTCTGGCAGCGCATGTGACGTGAACACAACGCCTGGTCTCGTTCATAGGACCGCACACATGACCATGACGTGGGGGGCAGGCACCTAGACGGGGCCGAGGGGCCAGTCCAGCAGCACTAGGACTAGGAGCATGCAACGCCATCACCTATGGTGTGCAGCATGTACTGTATGCTCTGCGGCTCTCCTGTTTGCTCATTCATTCACTAGGAGCTATAAATTGTTTCTGGCATGCAGTTCCCTGTAGGAGTATGTGTCCTTCTGAATTGAGGGAACGAATCAGGGTTTGTGTGCCACCATTTGGACTTTGATCAGTTCGTGTACAAGCTCTAAGCTGCTAACAAGACGCAGGATCAGTCTTGCAGTGCTTATTGCGACCCGCCGGCGGCCGGCGTACATGCGTCGTTGGCGCTTCAGCCTTCAGCTCCTCGGACTGTTCCCCGGTAAGCCTGCACCAGACCACCACCGCGCGCGGGTACCGGCCGGCCTCTTTGCGTGCGTTGCGTGCGGTAACTGTGCATGGCACCAGGTGTTTGGAGCGGAAAAAGCCGCGGAAGCGGGGTCCTTGCCCTCCGCTCCGGCTCATGCATTGCCCAGTCAAAAACCCGCAGGATCGGACACGCACAGGCACAGGAGATCACAGGGTCGTCCGCCCGCCGGCGTCCGTCTCGGCGCTCCGGCAGGGGCGCGCGGCAGTACACTGCTACTAGTTGAACCAATTGTAGTAGCATCTTCTCATTATTCGCGCTTCGTGGCTTCGTCAGAAGGGAAAAAGGACCCCGATATGCCTGCAGATTTTGAGCAATCGCAATGCCGCCGTGGGAATGCAGCGACGCAACTTCAAACAATGCTGCGTGCATAAAAACGTTGTGTGACAGTATGTTCTGAATGTATTTCTGGGTTCGTCAAAAGTCCACTCAAACTTGTGCTTTTTGACCATGTGATGACAAGTATAGACCAGCGCCCGATTTTGCTCTGAAAGACGACACACACGTTCGCTCCTCGAGCCTCGACTTATTTCCTTTTTCTTTTGTCAGTTTTCACGCAGCTCAAAACTGCCAAAAACCATTTCATGGCGTTAACAGCCAAAAACCATTTCATGGCGTTAACAGAGTTGAGCTCCGAATCCTGGCAGATGAGTCACAGCTGCCCCTGTTGCTGCACAGGTAGACCGCTGCATTACTGCCGTTCTTTATTACCACCAAAAACTTGCTACGCCAAAAGTTTAGTCGTGCCTACCACAACTCTAATGTACCATATTTTCTTAACACCTTGGCACATGTGTCATAGACTTAGTTTTATACCAAACTGCCATAAGTGTGGTTTTTGATTTTGCTCGTAATACTTTCTCTAACCACGATTCGTTGAAGGTGAGGCGTGGCAAACTATTACGGTGGACCACCTTCTTCATATTCCTATTCAATTTGAATTCTGAAGAAACGCTTTGACAAAAAGAAAATCATTTCATACAATTTTTCTTAAGAAAAAAATAATTTTCTTCCTTCAAGTCTGTCCTGTATCCAATTAACCACCTAAAAACATTTGTAGTTTTGCATCCTCCAACTATTTAAGGATGACAAGAACTCAATCAAGACAAAGTATAAAAAGAACAACACCTATAGAGATGTATCATTTAAGTATTCTTCAATGTCTAACCTTCTCTAGAGCTCTTGTCAATGTACATGCAGACAAGATATCACATTTTGATGGGACTAATTTTGCCACATGATGAAAGCTTATCTTGTAGCCCCCGCCAAGGTCAAATACTTCTTACGGCTTGTCCTTCACCGACGCCTCCGGGCGTCGGAGCGCGCGCCACCGTCATGGTCTTCGGGGCGACGATGCATGCGCCGCTTTGTGGTCAAGAAGCGAAACCTCGCGAACACTTGTTCCTTGGTTGTGTGCACGCTTGCACGGTATGGCACCACACCGCCGCTGCCGCCGGCCCCCGGCGCCTTGGTTCCGTCCGGGCACGCGGGGCGACGCCGCCGGGTGGATTGCGGCGAGGAAACGGGATCTCCAAGGAGGCCAGGCCGGCCACTCCTTCTTCCTCCTCATTCGTGGGACGGTGTGGAAGGAACGTAATGCGGGGTCTTCCAATGAAGTGTCATCGTTGTCGGTGATCGCGGCAAGGTCGTTCAAGAGCCAGGGCCGGGTCGACGCCGGGTTCAAGACGCCGCAAACCGTGCTTTCGGTTTGTCGCCCAATGTGCCGCTATGTAATCGTATAGACTTTTACCCTAAGTCTAGGTGTGTGCCCCCCTTTTTTCGCCAGTGTTTCCTCTCTTCGATGTCCTCTCGCCATCGGAGCACTTTTGTATTTGCTTCGGTTTTCCATCCTCTTAATGAAATACGGGTGAACGCCCTGGCCGCTAAAAAAAGCTTATCTTGTAGGTCTCCATAGCTTTGAGAGGTTGTCAAGATGGGTGTCAATGAGCCGATGGACCCATCAAAGTCAACACCACATAAGTATCGCTAGTTCCACCTTGATGCCCAAGCCACCGGTGTCTTGCTAAGTGCCTTGAGTGGGGAAGAATACAACAAGGTGATTGGTTTGGACATAGCTAAGGAAACTTTGCATAATTGTGTTCTAGTTACTTGTGTTCTAGTTACTTGTATTCTTCCCGACATAATTGGTTTCCGATCTTCACGGCATAGGTTTAACACAATTATCCTTTTCATGTCTCCACCTCTCTGGAGATGACCGCGATTTAATACTTAAAACCACAACCCTAAGAAGACCCATTAAGTTGTGTAATGACAAGGGTCGTCCTAGTTGCCTAGCAGGTATGTGAAATCTCATGTTTGGTTTTTGATGAATACCGAACCGATCTCGGCACGAGGGTGGCCCGATCTTCACGACAGTAGGTTTAGGAACAAGATAACTTGATACGGGGTAGCGGAGATAACTTTGGTAAAGACGGCAGCGAAGATAACTTGCTGTAGAACAGCGGTAACTAGCTTTATACCTGGCCAAGGTTGGATGCGACCAAGCGACGGGGAGAGAGGCACCGAAACCGCGAAGACTTCGACTCGATCTCCAAACGACCGTAGAACCACAATCCGGAGCTAATCCACACAATACGGCGCAGCCGAACGGAAGCCGTAGAGCACGAAGTAGTGGATCTCAAAGAGATCTCTTCACAAGTCCAAAAAAGAATGGGAAGAACAAGGGCTGAGTAAGCACTCAGGCAGCTCGGCCGCAAAACAAATCACTTGGATTATCTTAATTCATCAAAAGTTGTTGATAGCTTACATATTGGGGGGGTATTTATACTAGAACAACCCTCCTAGGTGGGTGGAAACACGAAATCAAACTAATTACGCCGCTAGTGTGAAAGGATCTCCCGAGATGGCCTTCGAGTTGTTTCCCCGTGGATCGCTTTGACTTCCGAGCAGTCTTCAATGTTTCGATCATAACTCCGAACTACAAATGATGTGCGATCGATGCGTTTGAAAGCTAACTTGATAAGCTTTCACACCATATATCTCTTTGCTTCAGGAAGTATTGTGTATTGGTACAGTTTTGCATGGACATTTGGACTTCAAGTAGACTGCTGACTCACTGACCAGTCAGCACTAAATCTGGTCGGACACCTTGATGGAAACTCAAAACTGATCAGGGTTGGAAGCATTGGAAAGTAGACTTCAAGAGCTTTCCAACAAGTGGTCATTCACCTCCATAGCATTTGGGAATGAAAAGTTATGACTATTTCTTCCGCACCGTTCTGTCTTGCCGGACTGACTCGAACGTGAATCTTCTCTCCTGGTCTCTCCTTGACATCTCCTTGTCACGTTCCTTTGTAAACCTGAGCATAAGCAACATGCACGACTTAGGTAGTATAAAATTCTCATTATTATTTAACTGAAATTCACAAAGTAGCGTGCACCTTATGTTGTATTTCTTTAGCTTGACTATGAGTAATCGGTCCGGATATGACTTTGTTGATTGATGTAGTGGTCGGAGACGTCACCATGGTGGTCGACGAGGTTGCCGAGGTCGCCGACGCCGGCGTGGTCATATCATCCTCCCTCCCTTGAAAAGGAGTCGCCCTCGACTCTAATTCTTTTGGTCCAAGGAGTTGCGCTTGGTGACTGACTTGTGTTGTGACAACATCACGATCTTTTTCTTCCATCACAACAAGATGTTTGAATCTATAATCATACAAACCAAGTAATAGTCTTGTAGGTGGGAATCTAAACAATTTGAAATCAAGTTTAGCTTTCACCTTGCATCGATTCTTAGGACTATTGGTGAATGTCGATTGCCTTGGCATAGTCACATCATCCTCCCTCCCTTCAAGAAAAGTTGTCCCCGACTTTTGTTTACATGAAAAAAAAGCCTAGACAAAAAAATGAGGGGTGGATGTACACGATAATTGCAATAATCTTTTATTTTGTTTTGTCCACTTGTTCCATTATATTTAATCTTCACATTATTAGCTTTTTCACGTCACCAAACATTCTCTCAATGTTGGCCAACTTGCAAATAGCTTCAAGATGGAAGCACAAAAAATTTCTTTCAAACCAATCATTTGATTCATGTTATCATGTTTCATCTTCGCAATGTCACACATATCAAAAGATAAGAGAGAAACATTTTTGCCTTTCATATTGCACGATTCAAAGATGCACTTGTCAAACTCAATGGTTCCAAATGAGGTTGGTAATTTGTTGGGTGCATTAATGGAGCATGTATTTAGAAGGTTTCTTTCTTTTGATAAATCGTATGAACAAGAGAAAGAACATTTTTGGTTCTGTACAGAAATTATCAATCAATCTTTTTGTCTCAAATTCAGAAAAATATGACAAACAATAATTGTTGCAAAGTCTATTTATGTTCAAACCAAGAACCTTGTCACAAGTTTTATGGATAGCACAAACCTTACTTGTATCAACATGAGATTCAATCAAATCAGCACAAAGGTTTTGATTATGTTCTATTGTTGAAACCGTAATGTGATGAGTATCTAGTTCTATGTTACCAAAATTATTTGCATGCCAAGTATCGGTATATATGTGTAAAGTATCATGCATATGAACCATATTAAACCATAGAAAAGATCATGTATAACTAAACATTGGTTTTCAGCTTTGCAAAATTTCAGCAAAGGTGTGATCATGTGACACTATCAAATCAACACAAGTATTATAGTCGATCCATTTCAAAACAAGTGTTTTATCGCAATTACTTATCACTTTATCTTGCAAATTCAAATCTGAATTACCTTCATCACCATTTGAACTTTGTGGCAATGTGAGTACCATGGATGTCACTTCTGAAATCTTACCATTTTCCTCCTCATGGTTCATGTTTTGAGCAAACAAGCAATTGGTTCGGTTGAATGGCTACCTTCTTATCTCCCTCAATAAGTATGGGGTTGTCATCAATAGCCATCTCTTCCTTACGCTCATTGCAAACCTGCACATTTGGGAAGAAAACACTAGAGGTAGAGATTAGAGTGTTAGTTTCAAAAGTATCCTCACATGACTAGTATTCAAACCCTCTATTGTTTTGTGGTGTATCCCTCACACTCGCATTGTTGGAACTCTCATTGTCATAGTGGCTGGAATCACACAACTCCCTTTTATATTCACTCTCTCATATTGGATATGTGTCTCTCATCTTCATATGGGTTATGATGCATAACCACTTTAGCATCTTGTGAAGGAACATATAGGTATGTATGATACTTCACGTTCTCTATCAGCATTGGAGCAAAGAATTGTAGCCAAAGAACCCCTGAATGAAGCCTCCTCAAAAGTTATTGAACTTGCATCACTTGAAGATGAAGCAGTTGCATTGGTATTACTATCAATCTGAAATTCATGTTGCATATCAAACAATGAAATTTTAGCATCATTGTCCCTGTCCACCAATTCATCCTCCTCATCGAAAATAGGGGGCTGGTTATAATTAACCACTTCCTTTTCATCATGAACCTGTGTCACGCAAGAAACACAACTAAAAAGAAGGTATTATGATGTTAGTAGCAAATAATTCCTCACATGATTCTTCTTCTTTTTCACTCATTTTGGCATTGGGTACACTCAATTATTTTGAAAACCCCTTTCCTAGCCATCATGACTAATCCCTCTTTTCCTGGTTTTTGGGTTCTTTGAGGCTTTGGGGTTTTATGTGGCTGTGGAAACTCTCCCTCACTATTTTTGTGGATCAATCTTAAGTGTTTCTTGCTCTCTCGCTGAATTTTTCTTGTTGGGCTACATCATTGTGGAGCTCGACGACGTGGTGTAGGAAGACGCTCATCGAACATCCTCTCCATGCTATGCAACAATGAATCTTCAAAATAATGTAACATAGCTCGTGAGACTAGTGGTTCTTTTCCTCTATGTCCACCACCACGCATACTTGAATATGGTCCTGCCATGTTAGGGGCAACAAGAAAGGTGGAATATAAAGTATTTGTGGAAACACTCAAAACTCACCACTTACTTACCCAAGTTCTTGCCTCAAGGACTGTGATCGTGCTGGTGCGGGTAGCTTCAACGGAGGTGGTAGAGAGGTCGTAAGGATCACGAATCGACTGTCCCAGTTCCGGTTTCTTGGTGGAGCTATAGGTGGCAAACAAGGAGGGCTACGGTACTGAAATCTAAGTGAGTTGATGTGCTCTAAAGATATGATGTTGCTGCTAACAAGATTACCACCAACTTGGATTTGTAAACTGAAAATTTCAGCAACGACCGCAACACACTTCCTCCTTCAAATTCCTTTCTTTTCTTTTCTTCCTTTCTTTTGATTCTTTCTTTCTCTCTCTTTTTTTGATCTCTTTTTTTTGTAACCATAGCAATGGATAACAAATGATAGATATATAACGGTGGTGACTAGCAACTTGAAGCACACAAAACACAGGATAACAGTACCATCAAAGGGCTATAGGTTTTTTTTTGTGTGGTGTGTCTTTGGACTATAGGACATGAACAAAACACAATTTATAGGATGAATAAAAACAGTAGCAAATTGTAAAGGGGATGATAGATATGTAAGTGGATGATAACAAACCTACCGTGACAACAGTAACTTTGATACCAAATGATACGTATCGAACCGATCTCGGCACGAGGGTGGCCCGATCTTCACGACAGTAGGTTTAGGAACAAGATAACTTGATACGGGTAGCGGAGATAACTTTGGTAAAGACGGCAGCGAAGATAACTTGCTGAGAACAGCGTAACTAGCTTTATACCGGCCAAGGTTGGATGCTACCAAGCGACGGGAGAGAGGCACCGAAAACCGCGAAGACTTCGACTCGATCTCCAAACGACCGCAGAACCACAATCCGAGCTAATCCATACAATACGGCGCAGCCGAACGGAAGCCATAGAGCACGAAGTAGTGGACCTCAAAGAGATCTCTTCACAAGTCCAAAAAGAACAGGGAAGAACAAGGGTTGAGTAAGCACTCGAGCGGCTGGCACCGCAAAACAAATCACTTGGATTATCTTAATTCATCAAAAGTTGTTGATAGCTGACATATGGGGGTATTTATACTAGGAACAACCCTCCTAGGTGGGTGGAAACATGAAATCAAACCGATTACGTCGCTAGTGTGAAAGGATCTCCCGAGATGGCCTTCCGAAGTTGTTTCCGCGTGGATTTGCTTGACTTCGAAAGCAGTCTTCAATGTTTCGATCATAACTCCGAACTTCAAATGATGTGCGATCGGATGCGTTTGAAAGCTAACTTGATAAGCTTTCACACCATATATCTTTTGCTTCAGGAAGTATTGTGTATTGGTACAGTTTTGCATGGACATTTGGACTTCAAAGCAAAATGGCTGACTCACTGACCAGTCAGCACTAAATCTGGTCGGACACCTGGATGGAAACTCGAAACTGATCAGGGTTGGAAGCATTGGAAAGTAGACTTCAAGAGCTTTCCAATAAGTGCTCATTCACCTCCATAGCATTTGGGAATGAAAAGTTATGACTATTTCTTCCGACCGTTCGTCTTCTTTGGATCGACTCGAACGTGAATCTTCTCTCTGTGGTCTCTCCTTGACATCTCCTTGTCACGTTCCTTTGTAAACCTTGAGCATAAGCAACATGCACGACTTAGGTAGTATAAAATTCTCATTATTATTTAACTGAAATTCACAAAGTAGCGCGTGCACCTTATGTTGTATTTCTTTAGCTTGACTATGAGTAATCGGTCCTGATATGACTTTGTTGATTGATGTAGTGGTCGGAGACGTCACCATGGTGGTCGGCGAGGTTGCTTAGGTCGTCGACGCTGGCGTGGTCATATCAGTTTTGGAAATTGATGACACCGTGTTATGCTAATCCTTTGCTATAAGTGTGACTTGAGAGATAGGATTGCATGAATGATGTGGAGCATGATGATCATGAACATGGACGATGATGATGGACATGATGGATCGTCAAGCTCGGTTGTCGGCTTGGAGGAACCCGGAGATCAAGGCAAAGTTATAATTTGATTGGGTTTTCTTTTCGTGATCAAGACACTATAGAGAGTGTGATCACATTTAGGATAGATGGCGACTATCAAGAGGGATGTCGCGACTTGCATATTGCATTTAGACTAGAGAGCACTAACTTCGTTCTTGCCTAATCAATCGTGACATGCTAACATACATGATATTGAGATCATCTACGACGTGTTGGCCACTCTTGGCAAGAGGCGAAGCAAGGTTGAAGCAAAGGCGACAACAAGATGCTGAAATTCGCAGGAAAGGGCGACCGGACGCCATTCCTTGACCGGACGCTCCGGTCGGCTGAGTCCGGTCGAGAACAGAGAGCTCTACAAACGGGCTGATTTCAGAGCTTCGACCGGACGCATGGAGGAAGAGTCCGGTCACCACCGGAACCGTCGACCGGACGCACGGAGTTGGCTAGTCACCGTGGTGCGGTGGTGTTCAGTTTTTTTTGACGGACCCTGACCGGACGCATGGATGAGTCCGGCCGATGCGTCCGGTCAACACGCAGAAATCCCTATTTGAAGACCAACGGCTATGTTTTTGAGTGGGCTCTATATATACTTGGTTGGCCGGGTACATGAGCTCTCTCTTACACATTTGAACACTCCTACACTCTTGTGAGCTTGAGATACCCCTCCACTCATCTCTTCATCCTAGCTTCGAATCTTTGGGTGAGATTGAGAGAGAATGAAGTGCATTGCATTGTTGATTGCATCTAGAGGCACTTCATCCTTGGAGGAGCTGCGGGATCTTGTTTCTCTTGGGAATTTGCTTGGTTCCCTAGCGGCTTGGAGGTTGAGGTGTTGAGCTCGATTGGAGCTTGTTCGAGGCCACACGGTGGACTTGTGAGGGTCGTTCCTTACCCCCGTGAAAGGTCTCTTTGTGGTTTTTGGTAATTGAGTGACAACATTAGGTGGACTAATAATGTGTGATTGAGATAATACACATGAGATTAGTTCACAAGCAATGATGCAATGAAGGAACTTATTGCATATGAGACATGACATGGAGTCATGTGACCGAGGTGGTGAAGATCAAGACAAGGCTTGGCTTGATGGACCGATTGCAAGTGTGAAGGGCAAGTCGAGGCGGTGGAAGCGAGGGACCGCGAGGTGGTGAAGCTTGGGCAAGACTTGGCGCCGACAATTTTAGGACCGACGGCGAATCGGTGAAGAGCAAGTGAGGTCAAGATCGATGGACCAAGAAGGTCATGTGATGATATGAAGTGGATCATATCATTCTTGATCGTGTTGGTGCATGTGTTGCATCGGCACTTGGAGATGGAGCGGAATGGAAATGGGCAAGGCAAAGGTATAACCCTAGGGCATTTCATTTCGCCAATCATTGGAGCTTAGAGAAGTTTATGACCGGGTTTAGGATAGATGGCGTACTATTATCAAGAGGGGCAAACTTGTTTGCATATCGGTCATCTAGTGCCACTTGTGCGATCTAACTTTGCAATGTGTTACGATCGAAAGTGGCGTGGTGAGAGCAAGAGAAAAACTTTGAAAATGATTGTGAAAAATGCCAACACACATGCACATGGTGATGTACACTTGGTGGTGTTGGCACATTTGCAAAGAAGAAGTTGTTTCGTGTTTCTGACACTAGGACTGACTTTGGAATGGAATACTGCATTTATCCATTGATCTTTGGATCAAGTAACCATGTGGGTTGTGTATCCCTCTGAGTTAGCTTTCCATAGAGTCCAAGATCATCGAAAACGGAGTTCGGATGAAAGAGTTATGGACGCTTGATCGGGCATTGGTCGTCGCGACAACAAATGACGGACGCCGAGACTAGCGTAGGACGCGCCGGTTGGTTTACACCTCTCTGGACCGCGTCCGGCTGCGCCTGGCGTGTCCGGCGCTGTTAAAAGCCGCCCTAATGACTAGTTGCTCGGGGCTATTTTGAACTACGCCCGGCCCGGGGCCGTACGAAAAGTGGGATTTCGGCCCCAATGACTCTATTTCGATGGGGAGCCTATATATACTTGTTTGGTCGGCCTTGGGAGGTTGGTTAGCACACTTGAGCCTTGGTGGTTGGTATAGTGGTGCTTGAGAGCCCTTCCACTCACTCTAACTTGATAGTGTTCATCCAATTGAGTGGGTGACCGATTCTAGTGCGATTGCTTTGAGAGATTGCATCGTGTGGCACTAGGTGATCGTGTTGCAAGCCGGTGTGCTTGTTGCTTTGGAGGTTGCCACCTCCTAGATGGCTTGGTGGCAAGAGACTCCGGCGAAGCACGAACGGAGATTGTGCGGTGCTCCGGAGGAGGATTTGTGAGAGGTTCATGCTCACCTCGGGATCGCAAGAGCGACACTACTAGAGCGTGTCATTAAGTTACCTCACTTGTGAGTGTGGGTTCAATCGCGGTGCCTTGAGGGGCTCACTTGAGAGTGGTGTCTTGCGGTGCCTTGCGGGGCGTGCCTTGAGAGGCAAGTGATTTGAGGATCACACCGAAGAACCATATAGGTGAAACACTGAAGGAACCACCCAAGGTGTTGATCGACACAACGAGGAATAGGGGGAAGTTGGCAAGCTTCCCGATAACTCGGTAAAAAATCACCGGTGTCAACTTGTCTACTCTTCTCGGTGGTTTGCATTCTCCAAATCACAAGCTTTGTATTTACATTCATTTATACCTTGTGCTTGTGCTTGTGGAGTAGTTCTTGCAATTACTAGCTTGTGTAGCTTGTTTAGTTGCTTTTGCTTAGTTTATGTAGCTAAGTAATTTGAGCCTTTGGGTTAGGCGTGTGTGTCGCCTTGTCCATTGTGCATCTAGTGAGCTTAGGTTGGCTTTGTGCTTTTGCTCATTAGAATTGTGTAGGAGCTCACCCTTGTTTGAAGTACTAGTGCATAGGTTTGTGTGACCTTGCAATAGAAACGGTTAGGAGCTCAAGCTAGGCTTATCACCTCATTTGCTTTGTGTAGGATCTTTTGTGAGGTGATTTAGAGTCATAGCTACAGGGGTGAAGTCTTGGCTAAACGAACAGTTTTAATTCCGCATTATATTCGTTTAGCCGGCGTAATTAGTTTTAGAAAGGACTATTCACCCCCCCCCCCCTAGTCCCCATCTCGACCCTACACCCCGCGGGATATTCACGAAAGGAGGACTAGTGGATTGCTTGTGGCTTGTGGATCCCCTCTTTTGATTGGTGTGCTTGAGCTCCCACCGGGGATTTGGCACCGTGCCATTAAGCTTAGCAACCATCAAGTGGGTGTATCGCCACAACGAGGACGTAGCGTGCCGGCAAGCACGTGAACCTCGGTAAAAATCATCGTGTCAATCTTGTTCTTGCTTGTTGGAGATTTTATATTGATCACGGTGATTGGCTTCGACCTCTACACGACAACATCGGTATATCGATCACACTCTCCCTAGCATTTACATTTGATAGCTTGTGTAGTTTGCTTAGTGTGAACTTGATCACCTAGTTTACCTCCTAGTGTTATCTTTGCTAGTATACTTTGTTCACCTAGGATTGACATAGCTAGATTGTGTGCCTAGAGATCATAGTATATATTTAGTGGTTGATTGCATAGGGGCTTGCCTAGATGAACTTGTAGCACCGCTTTATTACGCTTCGCCGCTTTATTTACTAACCGGTTTGCTCAAGTGTTGTTTGTAGAATTTGTAATAGGCTATTCACCCCCACCTCTCTAGCCATTAGGACCTTTTCAAGATGTCTATTCTAGACCTTTGCAACCCATTGATGCAACAAAGAACAAAAACCTTAATAGGGTTGATTCAGTTCTAGGTGATTCAAACAACTGTCATCTTGTATCAATTGTATAGGACAACTAATGTTTCCCAAAAATATAAAAAAGAGTCCATCTCATATTATAAAACCAAACAAAAACATGTATATTTTCATCCTATTGTTGCACATTGGTATCCTTTTCCTTTTTCCTTTATTATCGCACGAGCCCTAACATGCAATCTGCAATCAAGGTCTTATTTGGCATGGCAACTAGGAGCAAAACACAAAGATAATGATTGGTCTAGTCAAGACACACAAAGAAAGGTTAACATGTGGAAGGGATAGTACATGGGGTGCTACTATTGTGGGTTGTAAAGAAGATCAACAACTAGAGGTGGTGGTGCGAAGTGGTGGTTTCCTCGCTCAGAGTGCAAGTCAAGGGCATCATGTGGAAGTGTGTCTCCGTGGTGCTTGTCAAGGGCATCATGTGGCATTGCGTCTATGGAAATGGTATGCCGATGATGTATACGCCCAATCTTTCAATATGTACGATAAATTTGATTGGTTAAGGATTCAACATTGACGATCCACTCTTCAAACCAAGTATACTCGGATCTTGAGCCACTACACCACAACTTTGTTGGTTATCAACCATGCACAACACAAATCATGATTGACCTCACCTAAAAGGTTTTTCCCCCAAACGAAGTCGACAAAACAAGCAAGAACATGAAGAACACAATCTAAAGTTGTAAGTATAAATGATATATACCAATTTGTTGAGGTTCAAGTATACATTCAAAAGGACCAATCGACATTAGCGAACAACATAAAGAACGTGGGTCTTGATTTACGATAGTGGTACTTAGAGTCACAAGTATTTTGAATATTGTTTGTTTCATGAGAAAAAAGAACAAGAACTAAACAAAACCCTCGACCCTAACAAAACGAAGGTCGTGGATTTGCACCGCTGGATGGATGGATATATCCTCTACTAGACTTCTCTACTATCTCCTCAGCTGGCATGGTTAGCCATATTTGTTGAGGACGCCTTTTTTTATCAACCATGTATTTGTTAAAGATACAATACAAATAAAGTGAAGTAGGATACGTATGTTCCACCGTAAATTGCATAGAGGCCCCTACCAAACAAAAAAAAAATTACAAGCAAACCCCTAGGACCTCTAGGCACCGACGCCGAGACCACCGAAGCCATCACCACTGTGCCAAGTCATAAAAAGCTCCATCACCGCATGGCCTTGAACAAACCGCAATTGACACTTCCCATCAAGGTCGAGATGAAGCCAACACTTTAATCGAGGACACGTTGTTCCACTCTCCAGCTTGTTGAGTAGCCCCTCGAAGCATGCTACCCCGATGGGACAACCGAAGACTCTTACACGAAAAGTAGAAACCGGGCTTGTATTAATTGTTATCCATCCTCCTTTACATCGCCAGCGGGGGGACTATTTATACACATCCGTATGACTTTACATGACCAATATACCCCTCAATCCGCCCCGATGACGACGAATAATTAGCTCCATGGGGTATTCGTCTCTTCATCCGGCCCAACCGCTCCTAGGGACCACTTAGGCTAACCTTTCGATTGGCGTGGCGCGGACTCCAATCGCCGATGCCGACAACGGCCCGGTCGCCACCTACAAACACAACTCGAACAAGACAACGCGACATGGTTTTCGGTTCTCCAACTCGAATCGTGTACTCTCGGTTGCTAACAAACGAGATCCAAAACTCCGGAGCTTTGATCCCTACTGCCCGACGCGTCAACGGGATGAGAGCCGAAATCCCGGAGTTCGGAGGTTGTGTTAGTCCGAGTAGATTGCCTCGGGCTGCCCGCCTGCGAAGGATCGGGCTCGTCGCCTCCCGAGGAACATAACCCGAATCCCGCTCCTCGGTGCCCGGACGCCGAATGCGGTTCGGATGACCATCACCCGCGGCGGCCGAGCTCGTCGGCCGAAATCCCCCGTTTCTCGGCTCCTTCACGACAACATGCACCTTCTCCCGAATCCCACCCGGGGCTAGAGCCCCCCTACCGCCATTAACCCAAGCAAAACCATGCTTGATGTAATTTGAAACCAAGTACAAAGAATGTACAAGCCTCATTAGGAGGAGTTATACTCGGCGCCCCGCCTCGACCTCCTCTCGTCCAACCGAACCCACGGAACTTCTTCGGTGCGGAGAGGCTAGCTGTTCCCCCTAACGTATCCAAATTTAAAAATTTGTCATTTAACCCTCCCTAATCCTTACATATTTGAATTAAAGAGGAAAAGAGAAAAGCGGCACCAGATGCATGTGAGCTAGAATGAAGAGAAAGTGTGTGGTTTAGATCACTGGCAACAATGACAAGTTACATTTTCAGATAGATATTCAATAAGAATCTCTTCACCCTTTGGTAGGTTTGCCACATGAGCATACATTTGAAAATCCAATGTTTGTTGAAAGGTTACTAGATGGCTGATTCTAGCTAATACTGATTTATTGTGAGATAACTACCTCTATGAGTCATAGGTCTGGTTTTAAAACTTTTAAAAAGTCTATGGATGTTAGTGATGTTTGTCACATTATTTCCTCTTTCGAAGCAAGTGGATGTGAGTTGAAATAAGTGTGGCAGTGTGTTCATTTTGTTTTATTAACACTAACTTGTAATGCATATTGTTGTTCAAAGTAACATATTATTGCCTATTCAACTATTTATTGTGAGAGAAAGGTACCTCTATATATACAATTGAGATTGAGAAGCATAGGTCTCGTTTTGATGGAACTTTTAAAAACAGCTTCAGGATGTGAGTGGTGATGTTTGTGACGTTATTTCCTCTTTCGAAAGTGGATGTGAGCTGAAATAAGCGTGGCAGTGTGTTCATTTTATTTTAATAACCCTAAACCATAGCACATATTATTGTTCAAAAAAGTAACAAATAATTGTCTATTCAAATTCAAACTACTAACACATACAGGTAACAAATAATTGTCTATTCAAACTACTAACACATACTCAATTTGTATTGGTAAAAAACGTCATTTAAGATAGTCTCCAAAACAACTGACCTCTTTTTATTATAAAAATATTTATTTATAAAAAGGTGATATATCTATACTTTTATAAAAATATTTTTTAAGACAGATCTATTCATATAACATTCACATTTACAATCTCACAATGTTTGATTGTCCAAAACGACTCGCAGGTAGCTTAACATATATGTTATATGATCTGACTACTTTATTTTTTTTAAATGTCTTAATGGCTTTTTCTGAAAAAAAAAAAACCAAAAATAGGCACTGCACGCAGGAGTAGAACTGTAGAAGGGAGAACAGCCACTCAGCTCTCTCAATACAAAGGGGGCTGCGGGACTGCGGCTGCACCTAACAGGTAATCAGTTAACGCTGAAAATGCAGTTCTCGCTGCATATATAACGCTGAAGATTGCAGTAACGCCGAGAAGATTGCAGAGTCAGCAGCAACCGACTTTAATGAACATAGCAATGGTTCTCAACGTGGGTGCTTCTTATTCACGACCTCGGTATCGTTTTTCACAAATTCAATCTCAGTTATGCAACAGCCCGATCCTCCAGCTGGTCATAAAGCAGAATCTACAATTTACCGTGTGCTCGTTTACAAGATGCGAACATGACACCTATGCAACTACAATCCCCTCTTATACAAATCGCTATTGTACACTGCAGGTGTTACTTGCTATAGAAACAAGGTGGTTGTAAACTGCTGGTTGAGTTATTTGGTGGTATAAAGTCTTATTTCAAATTTCAATACACCATAGTAGACATTTACCATCATGATACACTGGGCATTCAAAATATTCCAAAGAGAAGATCTTAACTCTGAATCCGAAGAGAAGTTTTACAGCAATACTGACTAGATGTAACCACAATTATTGAACTGCAAATGCCTCAGATTTAAGTTTTTTTCACAGCGAGAACGCTACAAAGTATATTTAACACCATCATCGGCAATTTGCTCTAGATAGCGTGTCACACTAACGAAAAACCAAGCCAGGAAAGAAAAAAATTAAGAAAAAAATAATAATTCAATTAAAAAATAAACAGATTGCAGATCTAAGAGCCTGCCTCAGTGGTAGTGACAATTTGTAGATCGTCATGGAACAATCGGATAATACGTGCATTTTTTTTGGGCATCATCGGCAGCCAATCAACACAGGGAACAATCAACAAGATAACGAAATTAAAAAAAAACAAGATTTGGTTTAGGGAAAGCCAAAGCATCAGAGAGATTCCCATTATAGACTTAGTCTATCATGCCCAGAAAAGGGTTCTGATGTCCCTGTCTTGTTCTCATCACCTGCTCTCTCTAATCCCAATCCAAATAGCCAAGAAAAACTATAAGACAATAACCAAAGATCCGGAGAAAAATTGGAAGAACACGCTCAAATAACACGGCACAGCAAGAAACGGAGCCTCTACCAGCAGAACGAATCCCCGAATCGATCGAGGCAAACAGGAGAGCTTCGACACGGAGGAGATATAGGCGCGGCTGCTGTCGGCGAGGACGGTGATTGTTGGGGCCAGGCTCCGGCGGCCGTATATATAGCTGTCACCGAGCTTCTAGGGTTTTCGGGTATGCGCCGAGTTTGATGTAGTTTGTGGGCTGGGCCTATTGTGCACGGGTTGGAGTGGGCCTCTAGGTGCTCATTTGTTGGAGCTATTTTTATTTTTCTGTGTTTTTATGTAAAAAAATAAAACAATTTCTGTGAAACTCTTATACAATACAAGTCCTATAAAGTTCCTGTGTTTCAGAAGACCCAAAAGTTTAGGTTTTCAAGAACACATGTTTTTTCATGCATTTTTTTTAAAATAAAAACGACTTTTAAAAAAACGTGCAATTCCTATAGAATTCTTGTTTCAAAAAGACCCCTAAGTTTAAGTTTTGAAGAACACAAGGTCAATGCTAGCTGAGTCTGTGTCATCAATTCGGCTAAAAAAATTGAAATTCAATGCAAGAACAGTCGGACAAGGCTCAATTATGAACAAGATAGCAATAGAATGATTAAAGTACAGGAGCTGATATCTCAAGCATAACCAAATTCCACTTAACCTGGTCACCCTTTTCCACCCCAAAAAAAAATACTGATGGACTCCCAATGGATTGAAACAGACTAAGTGTGGATCCCGATAGCCTATTTGAATAGAGCAAATAACTGTCATTGTTCAAAGAAATCCTAATCAGCCTACTTAAAAATAAAAATAAAAAAAACACGAGCTTGATCGTTTAGGCCAACGAGCTAAAACAATGCTCATGATGCAGTAAAATAGATGTGGAAGCTGACAAGCACAAAGTGTAGCGTCAAGCTCATCTGCACCAACTGTATTTGAACAGATACATAGCAGCTATCCAAAAAATTTCAGAGAACCAGAGAAGGATTTGCTTTTTGCTACTTGAGGGTACAGATCAATTCGTTAATGTTGAGATTCAATTGAACGAGCTACATGACTCAACCACCAAAAAACTTTTGGAGTCAAACTTCCATATCTAGTGGTAGCTGGAATGCACCAACCGCACTGCAAAATATCACACGCGATACTTTTTGACCTTCATTTGCTGCAGAACCGAGTCTGTAATTTTGAAACTAGCAGTCTATCCTTGGCACATACAATCAGGTGCAGGATAAGTATAGATGGATTGTGTTGCCTTTCTCAACCGGATTTGCCCGTATCTTCCTTTGTGCCCTGCCTGTACAACTTTCTGAAACTCCGGCCACTCCATGCTCTTGTTCACAAAGATGCGGCCAAGCAATGCCATGTTTGGCCTTATGGTCTTCAAGTTCTCATAAGTTCGGTGAGCCAACTGAGATGAAAAATTGTTATAGTGAAGACTACACGTTAAAGGAATAATCGAACAAATACAGAGGCCATGAGAACTTACCAAAGCATTGTGCATATTTCCAGGAGATGCAGAGATGAAAATATCGCTATGCATGCTGATATAATAGTCAAGAGCGGCTAGAACAGAAGCCTTCCCTTCGACATTTGCAAGTTCATCTTCAGATGCAAGGCTCCTCTTGTCCTCCATCAATGGAAATAGTTTGCGCAAGCTAGAGATCCTGGCTTCTCCACCATATACCTGAATATGTGAGGCATGTTAAAACTTCCTGATTTCCCCTGCAAGAATAAATTCGAGCACAGAAGAGTCAAACCTTGTGAGAAGCAAGATAGAGTCGAGTTCTGCTGTCAAAGCCAAGGGCTACCAGTAACAGCCCAATCTCTTCTGGGGTCAATGGGCAGCGTCCTGTATTCCGAAGCTCCTCATCAGTTAGCTGTGAATTTAATACCCTCCCTTGCCATATAACTTGCCTGTACTTAGCAAGAGCTAGCTGTTCAGCTCTGCCACCTCCAAAGTCACAGGCAGAATGTGCAGCCATATCCTGAAAATTATAGGTAAATTTGCAACATTTTAGAACAGAAATTCTTTTAAGAGCACAAAGATACACAAGCACCATCCAATACTGCAGAAGTTGGCATCTACCTTATCAAAACGGAGATGCAAAACTGCATATTTTTCAGCTTGATTTGTGTCTCCTTCTACAACTTGATGGACAGATTTACTGGAATGGCCCCGACTGGAGACCCTCAAGCGCTTCACAAGTGTCTCTCCGAGTGAGATAATGTGAGGCCGAAAGACCAGAGCTTGAAGTTAACTTTACAACGCAAGCGTTGAAGCTCCACAGGCAAATCATCAAATGCAAGGCGGTGGGAAAGGGGAGCGATTGCAGCAATCCCATAGCTGGCAGTGACACAACAGATAGATAAGATTGCTGGTGAAAATTTATCTAGAGTAACCAACTCAGTAAATCAAATAATAGTTAGACATAATGATAATAGAAACAGAAGTAACTCGGTAGCAGCTGACCTGGGCAAAACATGGACGACTTAGTAATTGTATTCAATATGTCAAGCGTCCATCAATATGAAAATCAGTGCAAAATCTCAACTAAGGCAATCATTAAAGAGAGGGCTAGAAAGATGTCTTGTGATACAAGCGACTTCAGAAAGTAAAACTACATGCATATCAAAAAAGAGACATTGCAAATTCAATCTTTCACTAACCTTTGCAGGATAGGACTGACATTCTCCAAATACCAATTTGCTGAGGCGTGAAGAGGTGCAGTTTTTATTCTTGTAGCACGGATGCCTGTGCCATAGTACTCTCTTGTGCTCCAAGAAAATTCTTTTGGAAGCGCTTTGATAATGGAAACTTCATCTTTTAGGGAGTTGATAAAGTGATCCACGTCAAATATTTCTTCAAATGAGCTGCAGCCCGAAAAAAATGTACCAGTATAGAAAATAGTTCCAGTTCAACAAGAGAACATGAAATATATAGTTTCAAACTCCAGAGGCACCTTGAATCCTTCCAAACAGGGTTTACTTCAAGATGTGGGATCACAAGAGTAGCATTAAGAATCTTTTTGCAACTGCAACGCATCACATATCTACAGAACAGGAATAACTCAATAAAGAGTTGGCTAATCTAAAGCCTGGATTAAGCAAGCTCTCTCATGTCCAAAAATCATACTACCAGTAATTAGAGGAGCATACCCCCATCCTTTGCTGGTTCAATCCACCATCAAGAAATACTTGGATGTATCCACTTGGTTCCAGCGGTAATGCTAACATCAAAATAAAGGGTGCTTAATTTACTAATTTTTCAACAGGAAGAGGAACTATGTTTCATCATCATGGAAAAGAAGTAAATTACTTTGAGAAACTGATGGCTTTAAGCATGGTTTCCACCCCTGATATGGCAAGGGTGACCATAGCTCTGTCTTTTGTTTGTCTGTCTGCAACAAAACATATGGTAAAATATCATCAACCATAACAACAGTAGTTTTCATCTGACAGAGATGTACTCACAACTGCCCATCGCAAAGCCTCATTTAAAAGAGAAGGGTGCATTGGCTTAGGGGCATTCCACTCCTGCAAAAAATTGGAACAAAACATTGACATGTGCAAAGTTCCAAAATTAAATAAAACATTTTACAGAATAATCCACCAGAAACATCTACTGGAATCTCATAAGTTGGCTCGCACATTGAACGCACAATGGTATCAACTGGTGATCAAGCCAAGTACTCCAGTACATACTTCATCCCACATACCAGGAAAAGAAAACAAAGATCCTTGAGGACATATAAGCCATACAGGCAGAATGGTATATCCTTCAAAAGAGTCAGCTCTTTAGATAGTTGCTTTATAGTTCAGCTAGTTTACATGAAGGTCTTAGTTTTGCACTTTCTTTGAAATGGCGTGTAATCGACTAAATACAACTAAATTTTGGTGAATTTTGCCACGCCATTTCTCTACAAGCACAACCACATCGATCCCCCTAAATTGCTCCAGCAGTTGCGCACTACAAACAAACGGCAAGGGTTTACCAAGGAGCCACAAGTTAGCACCAAAACCGCACGAAACAACTAAACAAGATGACGATATGACACTACGCCTGCTCGAATCGAATGACGCAACAGTGGGAAGGGGAAAGGGGGCTCACCGAGAAGAGAGAAGGGAAGGCGTGGCCAAGCGGAGAGAACATCCCGGAGAATACGGCCGGCAGAAATACCACGACCGCGGCGGCGAAAAACCGCCGGGCCCCTCGCCGGAGACGGCGAAGGCGACGCCCTCCGCATCTCCCTGCTTCGGTGGGGAAGACGAGTGGAAGAAAAGGAAAAGCCGAAGAAAAGGAAAAGCCCAAAAGCGTGGACTGAGGACTTCAGGGTATTCGGCCCATTTTGCTTGAGTGCGAGCCCAGCTTCCCTCTATCGAGTAATTTAAAATTTTATAAAAAAATATACGCATGTTACCATTTTAAACGGCAAAGAAAAACTTTAATAAAATCATAAAATCTACTCCCTCCATCCACAAATAATTCATCTGGTTGACTTTAAGATATCATGTTTGACCGCTCGTCGTATTCAAATTATTTATACAATTTATGAAATAAATAAATTATTATTAAAGTATCTCTAATGATAACATAAGTCATATAAAAATGGATGATGTTTATATTAAAAATGTGAATAAGACGAGCGGTCAAACATAATGTTTTAAAGTCAACATGATGAGTTATTTGTGGACGGAGGGAGTATGTATGAGATCGTGTGACAATTATTGTTGCATAAAACCAATTTATTTTTAAAAATATATTGTATTTTGCTTTTGCTCATACCTGTTTAGCATTGGCTGATTCGCCCCCTCATCATTCGGACGTGGTAGGAAATCACTTTTGCTAGAATATGTCGCATATGCGACATGCAAAAACATGACATAAGAGAGAAGAAGAATATACTTGGTGCTTGGATAATTTTTTGGTGGGAGAGCTAAACATGTACGTACTTCTAAGAGCTTAATAATTAATCGCTAATTGGTGGTTAGAGTTCACTAGAAAAATCATGACCAGCCCATATTTAGCCTACAATGAACTAATTTTTAGTTTAGGTATCCAAACATGCTACAAACCTCTATCTATTGTGCAAGATCGCCTTTTGTACGTTAGCCTTTATCTCTAATGCTACAAACCTACACCTTTGTCTTCCCTCAACATGCCTAAGCAGTTGAAAATCTTGTATTGTGGATGTGTCTATTCTTCATGTAAAAACATTGAACTCCCATTGCCATTGGCATCAACTAAGGGCAGCTCCAATGTACGCGGCAAGGAGATGTGGAAGAACAGAGAAAAAAAAATAAGTAGAAGAGGTGCTATAATGGAGCAAGAATGTTAACTTAGAGCTTGTTTTAAGACTGCTCCACAAACATCGTGAAGTAGCTCTATATGAAAAACAGAGTTTTTACATATTTATGGCACCTAAATGCTAGTTCGAAGTCCGGGGCTACTCTACCCATATTTTCTACTACGCTCTACTTTTTTTTTTCTAGGGTAAAATTTATGGAGTTGTAATTATTTAACTAAAAAACATACTCCCTCCGTCCCACCGAGTTTGTCACCCCTCGATTCCGTGCCATCTTATTCGATGCTTCGTCTTATTCAAATTTTTTGCACAAACATAATTTATTTTGTTACAACTTTATTTTATCAATGAAGATACTTGAATATTGATTAATTTATTTTATGATTTGCATAAATATTTTGAATAAGACGGATGGTCAAACATGAAGTTCAAAAGTAAAAACGACAAACCTATGGGGACGAGGGAGTAGAGCATAGTAGAAAATATGGAGTGGAGCAAGCCCCATAGAGACTCGAACTAGCACTTTGTTTGAGTACCAGGATGTAGACATGTGCATAGGGGCTTTTCTTTATATATAGTATAGTACAACACCTTGTCATGTGTTAAACCTCTTATACCTTACTAATAAGAAAATATATATTAGAGCCGCTTAGGATATACCCAATATAAATGATCAATAACATTGTCAACGTGTTTGAGTTGGCTGTGGTACGTTGGTAATGTATTGAGTTGTCTGTTTTTTCTCTCTGGAAAGAACTATTTTCCAGCTTGTGTAAATAATAAGGAGGACATATGATTATGTGTGAATCAATAAACGGTTGAAAGTTCATTGGTCCAGAGGTGAAAACTTTTGCCGAAGAAGTGAAATTATATCAGATCAAAAGTTGAAGAAGTTGAAATAAAATTTTGAATAGTAAATATTTTCTCAAAAGGCAGTTTGGAATTTTGAAGTTGAATTATTAACCAAATCGGTGGAAAGTTTTTCCAAAGAAATTTAGTGTAAGGAAGTTCCTTTTTCCAATTTAACGTTTTCAAAATGAATACCGCAGTTTAGCACAAGTACTTCGATTATGCTATTTTGTTCCAAATGGAAAGGAATATAAATTGGTTTAGGAAGACATAAGGTTTGATGATACTAGGTGAATCTTCCCCATGGCGTTCTTTGGAATTTAGAAAGAACGCAACGATTATAAGATAGGATTTCATGATATGATCTCTTCACGATAGGGATATTAATCTATTAGATAAAGTACACATGACAGTGTATTTATTATAAATAACTCTTTGTTTAGACCAAAGTATCAAGTATCTTAACCGAAGTATTTGAACCGACTAAAAACGAATAATTATTAAGACGACATGATGTATCTGTCTTTTTTTAAAAAAAAAAAAGGACATGCATTCATTTATTTGAGCTAGCTCTTGGTGGCTGACTTCATTTTGTTCTGTTCTTCATGGTTGTTGCTGATAATAATTTGCAATGTTAACCTGTATTAATAGACGTGATAATATAAATGTCAGTTATTATATTTGAGTGATTATTTGGAGCTCTATTAATTTAAATAATTTATGAAGTACCTCTCAGTGTGTCTTTTGTTGTTTTCCTTGAGGATCAACCGGAGCCTCTTGGTTAATATCTAGCCTTCGTTTTGCCTGTGAGTTGCTGCAAAGCAGATTGAAATGTGAATATGTTATAGATTTTAAAATTAGGTTCATGCATGTTGTGGAAGGGGTCATATATATTCTCTAGTTATGACAATACTTATAAAAAATGTTGCATTTCTCATTGTGTACAGGTGTGCAAGAAAGCCGGAAAGGAAAAAAAAAACTGTTGTTGTAAAGAATAAAAAAGGCATTTCAGGATTGGGTGACAATATTGTGAACCGCCATGTAATAGATTCAGAATTTTTTTTTAAAGACTTTTCAGAGATGACATATTGAATTGTTTACCTCTCCTGGGACGTTGATGATTGTAAAAATATTGTGAAAGAGGAATAAACAGGTAAAAATATTGTGAGAAGACGCTTGGGAATAATACCATCAAACAACACTATGGTGCGCTTTGTCATATGACCTGAAAGATAAATTTATAGATAAAGATAATAGTATGAATATGACAAAAACTTATTACAATTTATTTAAAGAATAGAGTTGATATTGATGCGATGATTGCTACTTCCAAGAGGCATGGCAACATTACGGATGGTTAAACGTTGGGGCAGTCCGGGTTGACCGCCTGCCACTGCCTCTCTCCGCCCGAGGCCGGCGACGGGGCGCTCGTCCTGCCATTGCGGCCCACGTGCTCCTCCTCCACCTCCCTTCCGTAGTTCTCGACGCTCTCGCCTTGCTCCTCCGAGTCATCGATGACGGTAATCTTGCACTACAACAGAGAGCGCGGTGGTGTGGGTAGTCCGCAGTCGGGGTCGCAAAGCCACGAGCCACATAGAGCCGAAGCAGTGTCGCAGAGAGGCCGGGGATGCCGAGTCGTACCTTTGGCTGCCGCGCCGAAGCGCGCAGGGCGTCCTGTTCGGGGTCGGCCCGCGCAGGATACCGTGCCCGCTTGGGGCCGTGTTGCTACCCGGCGGCGAGCACGAGGCCGTGGCGCACCGGGTCGGGAGGCGCGCCACGAGGTCAGCGGGCGGTGGTTCTGCCATGGCCGGAGGTGGTGGCGGCACTGGTAGGGAGTGGAAAGGAAGCGAGGGAAAGAGAGCGCAGGAGGCGGCGCTGCCCGTCGGTCCCGGGGCCGGCCGAGGCACGGCGCGCGAGAGTGAGGGCGGCTTTCAGAGGGGAGCGAGGGAGAGGGAGGACGCGGTTTGGAGGGGAGGGAGGGCGACGGTGCGGGGCTGGAGGACGGCGTCGGGCGGGGGGGATGGATCGGGAGAGGGCGTCCTGTGGACGGGCGTGGTCCAGGTGTTTCGAACCGGGCGGTGGAATCGTAGTTCATATACCGCCCAAAGAAGTCCATGTCCATCGGTGTCTCTTCCTTCTCTGGTCGGTGTCTCTTCCAATTCGAGTCGCTTTGCATGTCTACATGCTTGAATGACTTCAATTTTTGTGAGATGGTGGGATCGGCGGCAGTACAATACTAAGGTGTGCTGCATGTGCAGCTACCAATTGTTCGCCAATGAAACCCGTAGAACTCCCCCAAAGTGGCCAATGGAACCTGCAGAACTCCCCCAAGGGGCCTTTATAGGAGATTTAGATATACGGCAAGTTGATCTATGTTTCGATAAAAAAAAAAAGTGTATATTCATATATATAGCTTAGAATAGTAGATTTTGAGTATATATATACACATTTGTATCGATCATTCGGCTTCATTAAATTCCGGCCAAGAAAAAACTTAGGTAAAGAACGAAGGAACAAAGAATAATTTCTGAACAAATCCGGCCAAATCATCTGATCCGGCGGTAGGGTCCTACGAACAAATGGTACTATCCGTCCATCTCAGTGGCTCGTCTCCATGAGGTTGACGAACTCGAGGAAATCGATCCTGCCATCCCTGTCCCCGTCATACGCGTCGATCATGCGCTGGCACTCCGCCTCGGCGCCGGCGCCGGCGGCCTGGAACCCGAGCGACGTGAGCACGCTCCGGAGCTCCGCGGCGTCGATGAAGCCGTCGCCGTTGCGGTCGAAGACCGCGAACGCCTCCCGGGCCTCCTCCACGGTCGCCTCTTCCTCATCGAACAGCGCCGCCGCCTCCTCGAACCCGACGGACGACACCGCTTCTCCGGCTCCCATCAGCCCCAGCACCACGTCCATGTCGACGCCAGCGGCGGCGGCGGAAGCGGGCTTAGCCGGGGACGACGGCGACGGTGGTGGTGGTGCCGCGGCGCTAGGGGGCACGGCAGGGGGCGGCCTCGCGGCGACTTGCGGAGGAAGCGGAGGAGGAGGACGAGGACGAGGAGGACTTGATGATGGTTGTGAGCCAGAAGAGGATGGCGTTGATGGAGAGCGTGAGCACCGCCTGCGCCACGGACATGTTGTAGTAGGACGTGGTCGGCGCGGAGGAAGAGGCCATGTCCATTGCAGTTGCAGACCGCAGCGGTGTCTCTGAGAATCCTGTAGTTAACTTGTGATCGAGTCGTGAGCGCGCGGTGGCTTCTTCCTTTGCTTCGCTTGGTGTCTGATGGTTTGATGATCCGTGGGCGCGGCGCATATATAGGAGAGCGCTGAAGGAGGAAGATGACTTGGTGGAGGAGAAGGCGAGGGAAAGGGCGCGACCGCGCGGAAGGCGAGAGGCAGGTGGCCTTGTCGTGCGCGGAGGGAGGAACCGGCACGAAAACGCGAAGAGCTGCCGGGAGAGAGAAGGTTCGCGACCGCGGGCAGCTTCGCGGAAGGAGGGCCGTGTACCGTGGTGGAGTAGAAGTGCGTCGGTCTGGGCCGGTGGCAGCCCAGCCGGCGGGCGTCTTCCGCGCGGGTTCGCGGCGTGGAAAATGGGATGGGACGTGGACGTCGCGGGCGGAGCCGGAGACTTGGCCCGGGCAGGGGCAGCGGCCGTCTCCACTCCTCCAGTCTTGGAGTTGGAATGGAACCGGAACGGAGAAATTCCACGCCCCTTCGCTTTCGACTTTTCTTCTCTTTCTCTGGTGCTCAGTTGCTTTCCCGTGCTTTTGTTTCGCCGTTCCTCGGCGTTGCGTTTTGGCATTTTGTTGGGTTTTCTTGGATTTAAGTACGGCGGCTGGACGGACGGGGTTGTTGCCTTGTTGGTCGAATGGATTGACCGCCCTTTTGCCGTCGAGTGTACGGAATGGACAGGTAAATTTCGTAGCAAAATCTTGTCACTAAAAACGCCCAACCTCCCCTAGTAGAGTAGTAGTAGTGGTGGAACAAAGGACCCTGCAACCTGTAGTATGTATCGAGATAACTTAGGGTAAAAAAAAAAATGAATTCAGGGGACCTAATTCTTTCCTCCTTCGACGTTATGGTCTGTTCACACTCTGACTCTGTACACTCGATCATAAAATGTCTGTAGACCTGAACAAAATAAAATAATCATAATAATTCATAATATAATATGCAATTCTTTCTACATAAGGTAATATACTCCATATATTGTTAATCAAATTGTTTGCCCTACCAAAATTCGTGTGAAAGTTGCCTCCTTCCTCCACGAATTTTGCTTTGCCAAAATTTATGTGGTTTGGCCTAAGAAATTACTTGAGTGTAAAAAAAGGGTCCAACCACCCAAGTTTAATATAGACCATCTCTATCTAATTTATAGTTTCTCAAAAGGAATGAAGAAAAGGAATCGTTGTTCCATTTCGAAGACAAGGGGAAAAACCGAATGGTTCTTGCCTTCTTCGCCATTGCTTTGCATCCCAAGAGAAAATGTGTAAAGAGAGGGGTCGACGATGTCTTCGCTTGCAATTTTGCGTTTGGGACGCAAGAAGTTTCTAGTGCATACGGAGTAATAACTTGCAGGTTGCAGCTTCTTGTTGCACAAGTATAGTTTGCGCCGGGACGAAAATTCCATCATCGTACAAATGCGTACAGCTGTACTTTGGCCGAAGACTAATATGCATGCATTCCTTGCAAGACTTGTGACTTGTCACTGGTCTTTCTACATACATGATTTACGTTCACCCTTTCTATATATATATGATGAAAAGGATACACATTGCTCTGAAATGAACAAGGTTAACTGTAGTTTCATCGTACACAGCCTCATCCTCATTTTTCATTGGGCGATCGAGAATGCATTGCGAGACCGGATCAGCATTCAAAGGTAGACGTGTTAGCCGCTCTGACTGTTTATTACTCTGATAAAATAATCATAGCTGCTGAATACGGACTAGTGGTCGTCGCAAAGACTTTGAGCAGAGCAGCCCCATTCGGCTAGCTGGTCCATGGACCATGGTCGTTGCCCTTGCTTGGTCAGTGTAATGTATTTAATATATATATATATATATATATATATGTGGAAAAAGATTTTCTACTCCCGGGAGTAGTTCTTTCCCATGTGTATATCTCTGATTTAGGGCATATATCAACAAACGAAGTGTATGTAGGCGAAGTATATGATCATACTGTACCATCTAGGGTGATATTTATGTTAAGTATGTATACATACTTAGAGTATGTGGATATACTTTTTATATATACAAAGAAGTAGTGGCATTTTTGGTAAATATTAAAAAGTATGGGTTCCTTTAAAAAATTTCACGTAGTAAGATTTGAAGTATCTTAATATGAGTATATAAGCATACTCAAACTCCTAAATTAGTATGAACACATACACAATGTGTTTTTAAAAGATGGGAGTAACTACTCCCGAGAGTAGAAAAACACTATATATATATATAGTGCGTGCTGCTAATAAAAATCACAAATAGTACTAATTGGCTCGTTATCATAGTTACAAAGAATCTGTAGGCCTATTCTTTGGGACAACTTGAACAAAAAATCTGTAGCGGAGGCAAAAAAAAAAAAAGATAGTGTATGAATTCCACAGCTTGATTATTTCAAAAGAAAAAATCCACAACTTGATCACAACTAGCTTGCAGCATTGCAATACAGCTTTTCTGGAAGATGGCCAGTTATCATGGATATTTTCCTATCTGATTATAGGTCCCCATTCACCAAACACTTGGGCATGCTGCTAATTTTGACCTTCATTTATATAGCACCCAGACCCAACTTATTTGAACATCCAAGCTGCTTCTTAAAAACCTGCAATACAAGATACATGTATAAAATTAATGAAGTAATTCATTGATCGTCTCAGAGATAAATTCAATAGTCAATAAAAGCTAAAAACATTATGTTGTATTTTTTTTTATTGATAATTAGATCTGCTTGTACCACTTCAAAAGCCACCAATTCTGAACTGTTGGACCAAATCTGATTGAAAGCATGCACTTGTGACTTGTCTGTATAAAGGTGCTGATCAAAATGTAGGGAGCATGCACTTGAAGACTTTGCAGCAAGGGAAATCAATTATATTAATACTATTCCTAGTATTACCATTAGTTCCAGATCTTACCGTTCAGCCATTGTTTACAAAAATTGATGTGGGCGACGATCACTACGGTTGTCCCTGCAACAATAATCCCATCGCGTTTGTTCAGCACAGTAGAGACAGACTTAATCTCTCCAGTTGGCTTACAAATGCATGCATTTAGGCACTGTGTCAGAGATGAATACCCCTTGTAGTTACAAATGAATGCATTTAGGCATTGTATCAGAGATGATCGCCCCTTCTAGTTAAAAAGCATCAAATGCTCCAGACATTGAAATCAATCAAATAATTGAACCAGATCTGTAATGTCTTATGTCAACATCCGTTAAAAGTATTTTCAGGGAAACACTTGTAGTTAAAAACCAGATAATGCTCTAGACACGTTTGTTGAATTTTTTTTTCCCCGAAGGCACTAAGCAAACAGGCTCCCAAAAAGGAAAGGACAATAAGCAAAATGAATTTCCATGGTTCTGCTAAAATTTCAAACGGAAAGCAAGTGTATGTGATTGTGCATGCAGGAGATAGTGTACAGTACATGAAAAACTAAAGCTATCCGGCCCATTGCTTATGTGGCAAAACAGAGGTCACAAGTGCTTGCTTCTTTGTGGCCACTCCATAAAATCACATATGATATATGGCACCTAAATAACCTTTCTAGGGTTCCAACAACTCATAGATCAAATTATATTACTTTTTTTATCTGAAATAACATCTAAATAACCATATCCCTTCTAGCCCATTGCTTAACCTGGCAAAAGAAGGGAAACAAAAAGAAAACATTAAAAAAAAATCCATGACTAATAACCATACAGGTTTGTAGATCTCATAGATGTTAAACTGAGAATTGTGATACATCACTAATCGCCTCATTTGGATCCTACCTAAGTGCTAGGCTGTGAAGAAACATGTCGGTATTTGGTTTATGAAAGAAAACGTGGCAAAGACAAGCAAAAGAAGACTAGAGAACTGGACAGGTGAACAGGTCTCACAAATGTTGACTGAGAATAAAAAAAGAGTAAGATGCATAACTGAGAATAAAAACGAGTAAGATGCATAACTGAACTGGTAAGAAAAAAATATCAGGCAAAAAGGCCCCTTGCAGTATAGTCTATAAATGAGACACAAATAAGCTTATATCTGTTAAGCTAAACAACCTGAAGGCTCATTCCGTGCAACAAAAAAAAAAAAAAAGATAAGAATTACCCGCACCCCAGCAGAGCATATCATAGATAAATTTTAATGGCAGAAGAGATCATGGCGTGTTGCTGTAGCGGTGCTGTACAACTGTTTTGCAGAAGAACAATGTAATGTAAAGAACAAAATTAAATACAAAAATACCTCAACTTGCATCTTCATGTAAATAGATTCTAGAACCATGAGCAAAAATATCAGAAACAGATACTGGTCTTTGAGCGTTCTAGATAGGAACCTAGCTCTTGCTTGTTGGATTCAAGTTCTTTTCAGATGCACAATTGAACCACAATGATGGGCTCATCGGTAGGTCATCTGAACCACAAGATATTACTCAGTAGCTGATAGAAAGTGGATAACTACTGAAACCGTGCCACATGTAATTCACAATATTCCCCAAACGTTAGTACTAGCGAAAACTCATCAGGTGGCAAATACAATTTCAATAGTACTGACAATGGTTTTCTATTCAGTAATTTGAGCTATTACTTACATAGTAGACACTGACCAACTCTTCCTATTTAAAATTTCCAATGTATCATTGTTATTACAGATGCATAGTGCATGCAAGTCATGCTTGCTTAAAAGGTACATCACTGTATCATGAAATTAAGAATAATGACTAAAACTTAAAAAATGCCGCCAAGTTACAGCCAAGTTACAACACTAGTAAATAAAAACACCATTTGCTATAAGTACAAGGTAAAAATCTTCTCTAGGACGGTGTTGTATTTGGTAAGTCCTGTTTTCTTTAATGAAATAACACAGCTCTCAAGCACGCTTCGAGAGAAAAAAAATCTTGTCAGGAGAAAGTTTTGTGCTTGTGCTAGCAAATTTGGTTAGAACTACACCACTGACATATCCCAGTCCTCACCCTCCTATCAATAGTCAATTAACTCAAAAAATCTGACAGGCACATGGGTATGCAGGCTGCTGGTATTTGGACAGAGTGAATTGAGTACTGTACAATGACCGAATTCAATGACTTGCCTCAGAATCCTCAACTGGGGATGCACAAACAAAGACATCTTGCATGACAATACTGATAAGGGCCCATCCAAGCTTTTTCCAAGGAATCCAATGAATTGGGAAGGTAAGCATCTGGATTTATAGTATGTATAAAAGGTAATGTAGTGCCTGAAACAACCATGTCATGAATTTATAGTCTGTATAATTAGATTGACAGAAAGTGTGTAAAAACCTTTTGATCTTATGAAATGACATGAAGGGAAAATTAAAAACATAAATTATTTGCAACAACACTAATCTAGTAGAAAATGTTGTCATGTGTGACTCGAAAAAACTAGTGAACCATAGAAACCTCGAATATTTACAGCTAAACTGGACTGGTCACAAATCTCATGCGTGACCAGAAAAACTTCAATTAATACAATCTGGCATAGAATTAGGTTTATCATTGATAATACATTTGTAGAAATTTCTATCTCCTAATTGGATAGCTTTTCATTAGATATCTTCCGGTTAGGAATCCCTCCATTTCAAAATTTAAGTCGTTTTGACTTTTATAGGTGCATAGCAACACCTAGAAAAAGACTTATATTTGAGATGGAGGAAGTATCACATGTCTAATTAACTGAATTCATAGTATGATCATCTTCAAATTAGATATTTTTTTGCTCATAACACTCTGAACCGAGAAGAAACAGAGAGATAAAGAGATCAATTATACTTGATTGCATTCTAATTCTCATAAGGGCGAAGTAGACTTGATTGCATTAATACATAGTTGCCAGGTCTTTGTGACTCCTGCACAAATTGTAAGACAGTTGATGTGACATGGTTGCTACTTGGTAAAATTACCCTTTCCCCCATCCATTAGGTTCCCAAAAATATAGATATCAAGAATAAAATTGAAGTTACAGGTCAAAAGCTTCTACTGATATAATTTTAGTTTATTCAGTCAAAAAGTAACTCAACAAGATACATAATACCGAAAGAAAACTAGTGGATGCTAAATTAGCACTTGCCAAGCTATCCCTGGACCACTAATACTAAATGATACCGCACAAAGCCCACTGATGTCAAATTTTATCAAACAACGAACTGGCCTAGCACAATCATTTTATCAAACAACGAACTGGCCTGGCTCACAACAACTAAGCTTGAACTTAAACATCTCATCTCTAGGGAATCTAAAATAACTAAACATTCTTTTCCACGAGCAAGCCATCTGTTCCCTGCCATCAAGGGATTAGTTTGCATTGCATTTGAAAGCACCACCCTATCTCCTATGTCAACTGTGAACAATAATGCATCAAGAGATGCTTTGTCCTCATCAGCAACCCCCATTACTTTTTTTTTTTTCACTGCAAGATCATGCTTTTTGCAGTAGGAGGACTGTTCCCTAAAGCAAAGCAACAGACAATGCATAATAGAATACAAACTGTACCCTTTCATATTGTTGTCCTGAACAAAAAGCTCATGCACCTATAATCGACAAGGAGAGAAAAGGAAGCTATAAGAAATGGAACATCAACAGCATTATTGTCCAACAAATAGTCAGAATAGGAAAGTAAATGGGCTTGACGATTTAATCGAAGTTGAAAGTGGCAACCAGCATGCCAATCATACGAGCAGTCCCTAGAATTATTTCCCAACGAGTATCAAACATGGGCACATGGTTTGGTATGAAGAATTGGTAAAAACAAGCAGCACCCATAGTCGATGGAACATGTATATACAGAATACAAACTTATCCCAGTCAATCAATTGAGGCTCGACCTAGGTGCAAGGAAACAAAATGAGAGAGGACAATTGAGCACATAAGCAAAGAGAGATGGGAAAAAAAAAAAAAAGCTACAGGAGATTCATATTCTAGCAGGAAATCAGGATTATCCCGGCTAGAAAATTAGACGTGGGCCTTTGCAAAGGCCAAACAAAATGAGCTATTGCAGTATTTGATCAATTTAATTTGTTTAACTATTTTACAGAAGGAAACATCCAACATTGATGTAATAAAAAAAACTACTCTCATGTGACAGCAAGGTTAAAATAAACACAGATGCACCTATAATAATCATAGAGTGGTGAGCCTGGAAGAGACTTACTAATTAAGATAGCTTGTCAAGCATGCATACCTGAATTTGATTCCTCCCTTGCATAATCGAAACCAACGTAGCACATTCAGATCAGAATAACAACCACAGCCTGCTGCAAAACAGAGAAAGGCAGAGTTAATTGAGGGCAACATATGATTGAAGCTCTTAATTTATGATAATATGCTACTTTGCTAAACTAAAAATCAGAAAGATGGACAACAAATAGACTTAAAATCTGGAGTACCTTTTGATGGTGAGCTGAAGTGATAAAATTCGAAGAAGCCAGTCCATATAGATCTTGGTGAGATGTTAAGGTTCACCTGAACAAACAGACAAGCGAACATTCAGAAAGTCATCTATAAAATAAGAATCTGACCTATAAAATAATAACATTATACACCTACAAAAAAAGTTAGAGATTAACAAGATGCCAAAGCCAAAGATTTAAGCAACTAGCTTGGTTTCTAGGGTCTAAAAAACAAAACAAACATTATTTGATATTTGCAATGCTTTTTGTAGCATTCTACTGTGCTACTATTAATAACGCCTTAAGGACTTATAAGTAGCAAGCATGCATGAGATTGCATAAAGCCATATAAACATGCATAAGAGAAATTATACAAAAAGTTAGTATATTACTGCTAGATATTTGAACAAACATTTGACATGGAAGTTGTTAACACAAAATATTTGGCATGGCAGTGTTATTCCTGATATAAAAGGTACAATAAATTCAGTTAAGCACTTAAATGACCATTTGACATGGGAGTTGTTAACACAAAACAGCCTACCGCTGTCCACTACCTTATGAACTGAGCTAGATCCGATATTTAAATGAATGAACTGGACTACTGTAGAGCATGTTTAGGGCTAACGGATGAATTCTCATGAATTTAAAAGCTTTGCAAACTAGCTTTAGATATAACTGTTAATTGTACTAATCAATACACAACTCACCGAGGAGTCAGTGCCGGTGAGGATAGGTGCAAAATCTGCCAGCAACTGCAAGATCTACGTCCAGGGCAGCAAGAATGATCATGAAAACAAATTAAGAAATCACCACGTTTGCACACTTCACCGAGGAGGTAATAATAATAAAAGAAACGAAAAAGCTGATGGAAAAACCTCCAACCTCTGTGGATCTCAGTCTCGATAGCCCGGAGCACTCCACCATGGGCCGGCACTTCCATCGGGACTAAGGAGGGAGCATGCCGCTGGTAGCATGGATGAGGACGAGGTGCCGACGAATCGGTCCGTGCTCCGCCGGTGGACGGGAACGACACCCTCCGTGTGGACCGTGCTGCGCTACATCCGCAATCCGCGGTGACGGCCCTTGGCTACGCGGGATCCGTCTCCGGCGAGGCCGGTGGCGCTGGGTTGAGGAGCGGCGCCGGCGAAGGTGGTGGGTTGAAGAGCGGCACCGGCGGGCGAGGGTTGAGGAGCGGCGCCGGCGGCGCGTGGTACGGAGCAGGCTACTGGACGAGCTCGAGGTAACCGAAAAGATCGTGCCATCGTGGGTGGGGGGTGGGGTGGGGAGCTGACGAGATGCGTTCGGGGCTTGACATTGAAAACTGGACCGGGCCTCGGCGTGGAAAAACTGGGCTGGGCCTGGGAGCCCGGGCGTGAGCGGACAGGGTGCTGCTGGGAGCGTGGGTACCGAATGATTCGATCGTTTTGAGGCTCGGTGACTGATTATTAATCAGATCTGCGAAACATATATCATATCTATATATATATATATATAGTCGCAAGACTTTCTATTTCTATATATATATATATATAGGTGCACTTTCTATACATATATATATATAGGGTGCACTTTCTATACATCCGGGAGTAGCTACACCCACCTAGAATATACTACCATCCTGGTGTCAGGTAAGTTAGGCTTTGGTTAACGGGCTGATACTCCAACCCGTGCGTTTAGGCACTTGAGGGAGAGAACGGACGTGTTCATCTCCTTGTTTTGTGGCGATAGTTTGCAGATTTCTTTTCAAAGTGGATATATTAATCTATACGGATGCAGTATGTGCTCTCCGTGAATATAGTATTGATACATATTTATATTTGGGAGTAAATGCGTATACGCATGCAGCACTTTTTAGGAGAGAAAAAAATAATTTGCTAGTATGTGGACATATTTTTTGACACGAGTTTTAGTACATACGTTAGTATGCTTGCATACTTTTTAACAGGATAGTATTAGTACGTACTTCACCAATTAGAGTATTCAAGAGAAGAAAAAAATCCCGACAAGCTAGTGTACGAGCATACTCCAGTACTAAAATATAATGAGTATATCTGCATACATTCATAGTATATACATACATACGCCTACATACATGCCATTTAGATATATAGTACTAGTGCATACTCAATATATATATGGAGTATATGTGCATACATTCACGTGTGCAGATGTACGTCGGAGTATATGTACATACATTTGTGAGAAGGGAGTATGTGTATATACTATTCTTCACAAAATTAGTGTAAATCTCACACAAATCAAATCATCAGAACAAAAGCGGTGGCAGCACTCGCATTCGTGCATTTAAATTGGTGGCCGGCGGCGGCCATCTAGACACTAAACAAATAATTTCAGATCCGAAAAAATAGGGCCAACCATATACGCGTACGGACGCCGGGAATAAACGGGCCTAATTATTTTAACCTGTTAGCTTTGCTGCTGGCCGGCCGGCCTCTCCACGTGTGTACTAGCAGGCGGGTGTAACTACTCCTAAGGTGTATGAAAAATTTACCCTATATATATATATATATGGTGAGGTTTTTTTCTACTCCCGGCTCCCACCACAAAGTAAACGGACGTTGGGGGCCAGCTAACGGGAGACGCTGCTCCTGCGCGGTCAGGGCTGCTTGCGGTGGTAACGCGGTTTGGATAAAATCGTTGCATGTATGCATGCATAGATATCCGAAGCGCATGCGTATATACAGGAACGGTAGTTGGCATTTAATATTCTGTAGGAGGACGTAGGACTCTTTTCTTTTGATACTCTCGAAGCACACTTGAATTAGTATGTACGTATACCTACCACGTGACACATACATATATAATTAGAGTATGAGTACATACACGTTTCTAATGAGTATGTAAACGTCCATATATTTATTTATAGGAAGTATGAAACCATACTTAAGGTTGCCCTGGTTGGGTATATTTTAAAAACAAGTGCTGTACGCTCATGGTACATCTTTTTTTAAAATTAGAGAGTATATTGATTAATTAGAGGGTATAGTAGAAATACTACTAGTATGTGTATATACCTAAGTTTTTAGAAGTATGAGTGCATACTTGTATAACATAGTAGTAACATGCATACTTTTACTTGTACACATGTATTTGTCTGGAAGTATGTCCATATACATAAATGTAGTAGTATGCGTGTATACTTGTGATCAGATACACAATTCAGGTCTAAGTATCATTATATACCAAGTTTTAGATGTGAGTATTACCATATACACGATTTAGATTTGAGTATTACTGTATACTTAAGTTTTCTACGTGAGTATGACCACATACACAATTTAGATTTGAGTATCATATTGTATACAACAAAGTTGTGGATGAAGTACCACTATACTTTTCTTTTCAAATTTTAAAAGACATACGAGAGAACAAAAAAAACTTTCAATGCAATAACCAAATATGAATAAAATAGTGATCGGAGTGCATCTACTACAACCAAACTGTAAGAAGCTACTAGTATATACTGAAGAGTATTTAAATTAAATAAAATTAGCCCATCTTGCTCTTGCTAGTCCTAACATCGTCGAACCACCGATACGGTGACCAGAAATCACATGACACCGGTGTAGCACGCCGTGAAAACAGATGTTGAGATAGAGGGCCTGGAACAGATGCATATGTTAGGAACGAATGAGCATCATACATTAATTAATTCATGCTTGCAGTGCAGCGCCGGGATGAGATGTGATAATCGATGCAACCGTACCTGAACGTGTATAGGTGAATCACGAAAGAATGGTGTCCTGAATAATACAACGCACTCATCACGATTTGTAAGGATCTGCAACCATGGCACTTGCGTGCTACTCACCACACCTGCTCGCCATGATAGCATTAAGCGAATGAACAGGATTATTAGTAGAGTACCCTAATAAAATTATGGAGGTTTAGAGGTGATAAGGAATAGATCTGCGTATAGATATCATTACCTTGGCTCCGATTCAGATTTAATAGATCCATATATACGGCATCACATCAGAGCCTAGATGTACCTTCTCTCGATCTTCATGCTGCAATGAGACGGAATAAATAAATCGATCTACAAAAAGAAAGATACTAAATTACTATGCCTGGATATTCCAGCCGTGGATGCTAGCTTCTAGGCGCCACACCAGGTCCAGGATATCGATCTCGCTAGAAGCCCAATAGCCACATCAGCGATACTCTCATCATCTGACAAAAAAAGATATACAACGATAAAGTGACGAAGACATGCCAGGTGATGTCCCTTCGGGTAGTTCCACAACCTGGTGAAGTCGAGATCGGGAGGGATCGCCGTCTGACGCGGCTGGGATCAGGACGTGATGCCGCCGCTGGTGTGCCACGAGGCTGCCTCCACTGGTGGTGTTGGGGACCGCCGCCGCCGATGGATTGAGGGTGGGCGCGATGAGCACCACACGGAAGTTGCTGTGGCCGCCGCCGCCGGCATCTGTGTTTCCGGAGGACGAAGCCAGATTTTCTAATATATATATACAATCGAGGACCGGATTAGCATTTTTCAACCCGCTAAGCATCCTGCCACGGTCGTTAACGTTAGTGGGACGGAGAGTACGCGCGATTAGGAGGAGCAGCTACGTTGTATGTGATTTAGACAAGGGAGTAACTACTACTAGGGAGTAGAAAAGATTTTCCATATATATATATATATATATATATATATTATTTAATGCATGCTTAAGATAAAGAAGCCTAGCTACCAAAACCAAGAAGAAACATTCCATACTATTTTGGAATGTCCGTATTTGTATACGCTATATATATTGATAAAAAAACCATCAACCCGGCTATATATTCCTAATCTCAGTAACTGCCTAGCTGGAGCACACACAATGCTCATACCGAATGAAGCCCATTGTTCTCGTCAAAAACAAATAAGCCCAGTATGAGCCTGTAGTCACGGGCCTTGAAACAATGGGCCTACCACGATGTAGCAGCCTATTAAGTTACGTGCTCTTGTCTTGTGGGTCCATTCTGCTACTTCTGCTTGAGATTTTCCGAGGGCCGAACCCCGAGCTGGCGAGCAGGCCGTGTCGAAGATAACGGCCGCTGACTGGTGTAATCAAAACAGAGCATTAGGAAATTCAAAAAAAAAAAAAAAAAAAAAAAAAAACAGAGCATTAGGCATGAGAACAACTCCGGTCCTGGTTGTTTTTTGCCCCTCTTAGAAAGTAAAATGGCGCAAACATTGAACTCTATGAGCAGTGACGGAGCCAGGGAAAAAAATTAGGCCGAACTAATAAAACTCTAATCATGCTTAGCCCCTTTAATCTATACAATTATACATATGATAAAATGCAAGGAGGGGCTCCACTTATCTGCCCGTCCGTAGGGGGCTTGAGCCCGGGCCGCCCTCGTGTTGGATCCGTCCCCTGTCTATGAGCACAAACATGTAAAATCTATCCTAGTTATCTCGAAACTGACGAAGTCGCTACAGTCGTCATGTTGTTGACGGAATCGTGGCCGATCACTGATTCAGTACAACGACGCCGCTAAAATAACAGAATAAATCTATACCTACTAATAAAAAGCGAGAAAATTTCCGTCGTGCAACCAAAATTTCGTCCAGCCTTCTCTGCTTCTCTCTTTCGTATTTGTGTTGCATCCGTACAAGAGTCCCACCGAATACGTCTTTCCTGTCTGCCTAGCGCCCGAGGCAACGTGATAGGAATCCTATCTCTCTACGGTAAGCTCCACTTGATATAGTAGTTGATTAAAACGAAGAAGGAAAAAGAAACAGGCCAGCTAGCAAATGCGAAGCAAATCAAACAAAATCACATACCCGAGCACTAAAAATAAAAAAAATCAAAAGACTAGAGTGTTAGATGCAACATATATTAAAAAAACTTAAGTGCTACGTGGAACCTATATTGGAAAATCAGATTGAAATTGTTGCACACCATTCAGAGAAATAACAAGTCCAGTCAATGAAGGAATATAAGAACGATGGTATGTATATGAACTATGATAGTCCCGCAACGCACAGCATATTGATAGTAATTCCATAAAAGTAGCATCTTGAGTTGAGTTGGTGCTCGTGTTTTTACATCGCGGTAACTGTTTTTGACCGGGCGTCCGGCGGCCGGACCGCGCCGCGTTCGTGGGCTACAACAACCGACCGGCCCGGGAACATAACGTCCCCGAACATTCCGTCACCCCCGCCCGTAACCCGTCTTCCCGAAACGGATTGGCTGCATTCCTTCCCCACTCCACTCGTTGCCGTCGCGGGGCGCCGCAGGCCTGGGGTTTTGTGGAGGCGGCGGCGGGGTCGCCGGCGGCGACTACTTCCATCCGCCGGGTTCGACGCTTCGCCACCACGCTGTACGCGGCAGGGTCGCCCGGCGTGGACTTCTTCCGGCGCCGGGTTCTACGCTTCGCCGCCCGGTGCTTCCGGCGGCGGCGGCGTGGTGAAGATCTCTAGATTGGTTTTGGCTAATTGATGACATCCTAGGACTAATCTCTCTATACTAAGTGTTTGATTAGTTGGAGATTGGTCAAGTCAAGGTTGGTGCACGGTGGTCATGGTGGATGGATCGCGGTGATCTAAAAAGATGATCAAGCGCTCAACTTGGAGTGGTTCGAGGATCAAAATGGGCTCAAGGCAAAGGTATATTTATAGGGCCATTTTGATTTTACACTCAAGACACCATAGATGGTGTGAGTGATTTAGGATAAACAACCGTACTATAAAGAGGGAAAATCATAATCGCTTTTCTTCACCTAGTGCCACCTATTTGAATTTCAAATTGCATGTGCATTTTGGTTAGTGACGTGGCGACTCGATGAGCTCCTTGAAAAAATGCTATCAAATATGGTCTTGAGGTTTGACATATTTTTGGATATGATAGCACTTACATTTGGATCAAGATTTATTGAGATGGCAATTTTATTTGGATCAAGTATTGCCAAATTTATTGAAAAAAATATATATATATACATGTGTATATATATATGTCACATATGAATGCACAAGCACGTAACCTCATGGTTTAGCTTTGCTAGCTTGCTTGCCGTCGACGTGCTATTCATTATCAAGGTGGGCCCGTGTGCTTTGTCAAATGGAAAAGGATTTGAAGCCGCCGGACTGCTGTCAACGTCGAGTGCTCCTGCTGCTGCTCACGTTGCCGAACGAAACTTGCTTGCCGAACGAAGCTGGCTTGCCGAACGCTGCCGGTTGCCGAACGCTGGTTGTTGCCGAATGCTGCTTGCGCTGCTTGCTGTTGGGCCGGCCTGCTCGTTAGTTCGCAAGGCCCAAGTCGTGGACATTTGCTGCTGCTGGCCAAGTCACAAAGGATATGTCTGTTCGACGCTCGGCCTCTGTTTCATTCATCGAAGAAATTTTCCAGAGCCGCCGCCCGAGCGAACAGAGGAAAAGAGAGCGACGCTGCTCCTGCTGCTGCCCGTTGGAGATTTGCCCGTTGGGAGTTGCCGTTGGAGAGCTGCTATGCCTAAGAGTATATATGTGAGCTGCTACCCTCCTTTCTCTCTCTCTTGCAAATTTCGAAATCCTACAGTGAGCTTGTTCTTCCCCTTTCCAAACCCTAGAACAAGAGAAAAAAGCTCCTCTCTCCCTCCTCCCCGATCTATTGATTTGAGCTGAAATTAATCGAGTGAGCTTGTGCTAGAGAGCGATTTGAGGGCTCCAAGAGGATTGCTTCCCTCTCCTCTCCACTTCGTCGGTGGATTTGAGTTCTTGAGAGGATTTGAGGGTAACCTTAGTGTGCATTGTATTTCGGGATTCATATTTGTGGCACTAGGTGGTTATTGCAATTGTGGATTTCTTATTGCTCTTGGAGAGCACCACTCCTAGACGGTTTGGAGATTGGTGGAGGCGTTGGCAAGAGTTGGTGATTGTTCTTGGCCACCTCCGGTGATTTGTGAGAGGGTCACGCACTCCTCGTCGGGAAGACAAAGTGCAAGTAATACATTGCTCGTGTCTTGGGTACCTCTCATTTGCTTTGGGTGCAAGTAGCCTAAAGGCACTTGGCTAGGAGTGAGCTCCACCTTGCCCCCACACGTGAGAAGGTCGGCACAACGGAGACGTAGCTTGACGGGTGCTCAAGTGAACTTCGGGGTAAATCTTGTGTCTCTCTATTGTGTCATTGTTGTCTCCCGGTGATTGGCTTCATTGTCTATATTGTGATATCATCTTTCGGTGATTGGATTGACTAGCCTCTACACGTTGGTATATCATTCTACTCCTCTCTTGCAATACTTTATTTATATCTTGTGTTTGAGTAGTTTGTGTAGACTTGCTAGTTGCTTAGATTTATTTAGTGTAATCTAGCTCTTTCACCTAGTTGGTAAAGTAATGACTTAGCCATTTGTGTGAATTAGAGACTCTAGCAACTAGAATTGTTTATAGGTGGCTTGCCGACAAGTAGAGCTAGAGCAAACGCATTTACGCTTTGTTATTTACTAACAAGTTGCTCTAGTGAATTTGTAGAATTTTTTATTAGGCTATTCACCCCCCTCTAGCCATTTAGGACCTTTCAAGTGGTATCAGAGCCGTGGTCACCGTTTTAGCAAGGAGTAACACCCTTCTTGCAAGATATGGCTACTATAGTGTTCAACCATATTGGGGAAAAGCCACCTCACTTTGATGGTGAGAGTTCTTTTGATCATTGGAAGAGAAAGATGACCATGTACCTCGGTTCTATACATGAGAGAGTATTGGAGGTGACGGAGAATGATTATGTCATCCTTGACCCTTCCAAGCTCACCGATGAGGATAGGGCAAACTGGACTTGCAATCGGATGGCACTCAACACCATATACAACGCCATCGATGCAAAGATATTTGAGGGCATCAAGGACTTGGATCGTGCTAGTGAAGTGTGGACAAGATTGAGTGAAACATATGAGGACACGAAGGTTGTCAAGAGTGCCAAGCTATATGGCCTCAAGAGTGAGTTTGAGACTTTCAAGATGAAGGATGGTGAAACAATTCTAGAGATGTTTCATCGGCTACAAGTAATTGTGAATGATCTCAAGACATTGGGCTACAAGACACAAGACCAAGACTTTTGTCACAAGTTCTTGATTAGCCTACCTTCAAGATTCAAGATGTTGATTCTCATGCTACAAAGAGATGGGCTTGATACAAAGAAGCCAAATGATTTGCTTGGAGAGGTGTTGACCTTTGACAAGTATGATCATGATGTGGATGCAAAGGAGAAGAAAGAAGATAAGAGAGTTGAAGAGAAGAAGGCCGTTGCATTCAAGGCATCCTCTTCCTCATGCAAGGGCAAGGCCAAAGCTCAACAAGAAGAATGTGATGAAACCGGCCTAGAAGAGGTTGATGAAGCTCTTGCCTTGGTTGTCAAGAAATTTGACACCATGCTCAAGTACAAGAGAAGATTTGGGAACTACAAGAAGAAGGACACTCCCAAGGGCAATGAAGAGAAGAAACTATGTTGGAAGTGTGATAGTCCCAATCATCTCTATGAGGAATGTCCACATAGGAATGACAAGAAGAACACCAAGGACCATAGAAGGGGCAAGAACAAGGCCACCTTCAAGATGGGTAAAGATGGTGCTTATGTTGTGACATGGGATAGTGATGAGTCCGATGAGGAAGAAGAGGGCAAGGCAATGATGGCATTGGTTGATCAAGAGAAGCCTTCTCTATTTGACTCATCCTCCGGTTCATGCTTCATGGCTAAGGCCACTAAGGTATATGATGATGATGATGAACCATACCCTAATGAAGTAAAATATGATAGTGAGGTTGAATATGATGAATCAAATGAACTCACTAAAGATGAGATGTTTGAGGCAATGGAGCAAGCCAACATTGTTCTCATAGCTAAGACTAAGGAATGTAAGGCCTTGGAAAAGAGAGTTGCCTCTCTTGAAAAGAGCCTTAAGGAGCAAGAAGCATCTTATGAGTGTCTAAAGGAAGACCATGAGGAGCTTCAACTTGCTCATACAAAGCTTGAAAAAGCTCATTCCTTACTAGTTGCTAAGCATGACAAGGTTGTCTTAGTCTCCAAAAGGAATGTTGGTTCAACATGTGACATCATAGATGAACCATTCTTGGTTGATGTTGAAGAACCATGCATACCTTCCACATCCACATCAACCCACTCTACCTCCACTAGTAGTGATGGAAAGATTTTAGATTCATCATTATTAGTTGAGAATGAGACTCTCAAGAGAGAAGTGGATGAGCTCACCCACGCCTTGGGTAAGGCATATGGTGGGGATGCCAAGTTGCTAAAGTGCTTGGGTAGCCAAAGATTTTCCCTTAATAAGGAAGGTCTAGGGTATATCCCCAAGAAGGGTAAAAAAGGCTTTTGTGACTCCAAAGCCTAGCTTTGTGAAGAGCAATGGTTTCTATTGCCAAAGATGCAAGCAAGTTGGGCATCAAGAGCAAAAATGCACTAAAATGAACACCAACAAGAAAGCAAACAAAGTGCACTCAATTTGTTTTGATTCATGCTATTTGCTTACCAAGAGGGAGAATAGTGTAAAGGCAAAGTTCATTGGTACACCAATTGTGGGACCAAAGAAGAAGTCCATTTGGGTGCCAAAGGCTTTGATGACTAACCTCCAAGGACCCAAGCAAGGATGGGTACCTAAATATCATTGATTTGATTTGTAGGTGAATTACAAGTCCGGAGGGAGGCATTGGATTCTTGATAGTGGGTGCACTCAACACATGACCGGTGATGCTAGAATGTTCAACTCCTTTGATACAAGTAGGCGTTGCAAGCAAACCTTATGTATCTTATTCTTCAACCCAACATAAGGTAACATGTGCTACATGAACGAGTTTTGATTCCAAAAAAACACATTGCAAAGGCTTTTCTACTCAAACACTTGTACATTACTTACGAAACATGTATAGATATGTATCTCGAAATGCATACCAGTTCTCATTATTCATCTTTGTGCCGACCTCTTAAACACATTGCGGTGCTTTCTCTCAGTGCTCTTCTATTAATGCTATATTCATATGTACCTTTCTTCCCCCTAAACTTGATTTCATATGTGCCGACCTATGTGCTTTTTGACTAGATTCCCTTCTTTGTGCCATCTCATTATTCATCTTTACTTATATATGGAAGTAGTTGTTGGCCACAGGCTTTTTATCTATTTTGTTCCAAGTTTACTCCCAAGTGTTGTACTAAAGAAACAATAATTATCTTTGAAACATGCATAACTCGTACTTTTGAGACATATACCGTATATACCAAAACATGCTTATTGGTACATTTTTTTGTTTTCATAATGTGCGGGAGGCGACATGTACCCATGGGCATAATGTATCAAGAACATCAAGTTTTGAAGACCTTGATTTCAAATAATAAATTGTCACAACAATGAATTCAAGTATTTGGAACATACAATCCAGTCCCCCCACATGCAACACATGTAGCAAAGATGAACACTATGATGTTTCAAAGAATTTCTATGAATCTATCATAACTTATAAATTAATGTGGCACACAATTACATTTATTTTTACATTCTAGGAATATTAATCTATAGCTTTAGTTGTGTCTCATTGTACAAGTGCCTTGCTTTGCTTCCATGTACTTGCATTTATCCACACCGTGGCCTTCTTCATTGCATATCGGGCATGTGTCTTTGCCTTTCTTCTTCTTGGACTGTTTTACGTATCTTCTTCATCGCTTTTTCTTTAAACTTTGTTTCAGAATACTCTTCTTACGATCTACCTTCTCCATCGGTCTTCCTTTTTTTTCTTCATCGGTGGGTTCTTGTACTTTGTTTCACTCGTTCCCTCCGCACCTCCATGGTAGTTCTGCGACCACCTTTGGCAAATTATTTTGTTTGAGACATCTTAGCTTTTGTTGTTGCCTTTATCTTTTCCCAAACCTCATCAATCCCTTTTGAACCAACAACATACTCTTACGTGCCGACACATGCATCTGCGCACAACATGGCCCATCTTCCTACATATCACATTGTACCTGAGCTTGTTTGTTGGTGGTACTCCAAATACGCTCGGGGCCTACCAAATGTTGTGGCACTTGCGGTGTAACTTCTTTTGACCACCGGTGCAACAAGTACCTCTCTGGTATCTTTGGGACATCAAGTGTTGTGAACACTTTGAGGATGTGTGTACACAAGATACCGTCTCGGTCATACATGTGGCATGAGCATGTGTATATTCCGACTCTTGATTAGCATCAACGTTGTATATCTTGATTTCTTCCACACCGTCCTTATAGATTCTTCTTTTGACCTGAAACACATGAGCAACAATTTACTTTTTTGTCATAACTGTCTATTTTTCAGTTTCATATCTATTCATGTTTCGAAGAAATGCACCCAGATTTTTGATGTTTCAGGATTGCAACTTCCATGTTTCAGTTATACTGAGTTACTGTTTCCACCTCAATTTCATTGCTTTTGTGATCTTACGTCCCATTTGAAAACAACTCTTCAAAACTTGATGTTGCCGATACATTATGCCCATGGGTACATCTTTGCCTCCCGCACATTATGAAAACAAAAATGTACCAATAAGCATGTTTCAAAGATATACAGTGTATGTCTCAAAAGTACAGTTATGCATGTTTTTCAGATAATTATTGTTTCTTTAGTACAACACGAGGAAAACTTGGAACAAAATAGATAAAAAGCCTGTGGCCAACAACTACTTCCATATATAAGTAAAGATGAATAATGAGATGGCACAAAGAAGGGAATCTAGTCAAAAAGCACATAGGTCGGCACATATGAAATCAAGTTTAGGGGAAAAGAAAGGTACATATGAATATAGCATTAATAGAAGAGCACGGAGAAAGCAACGCAATGTGTTTAAGAGGTCGGCACAAAGATGAATAATGAGAACTGTCTTTTTTGATACATATCTATACATGTTTCGAAGTAATGTACAAGTGTTTTAGAGTAGAAAAGCCACTTTTTTTTGTGTTTTTTTGAATCAAAACTTCGTTCATGTAGCACATGTTACCTTATGTTGGGTTGAAGAATAAGATACACAAGGTTTGCTTGCAACCGCCTCCTTGTTTGCATTGCCTTTTGGATCTCCATACATAATATGCCCAATCCCGCTACTTGTTGTAGCTTGATAGTTCTTTTCACCGTGCTCCGCTTCCAAGCCCTTCAATGTAACACGAATGATGAAAACGTAAAGATCTTTGCATTTGTTTTCACCACTTGGCAACTCATATTTTAGGCAATACTTTTTTTTGCACAAGTGTATTCAACAAGATAGTGTTTTTCAAGCAGTTGTGTTTCATCATGATGTAGTACCGGTACTTTTCTTTGTTGGGTTGAAGAAGAAGAAGCGCAATTGTTCATCAAGTATGCATTTACCCCCTCGCATCTCTTGATGTGCACCCACCTCGATCCTCTTTTGCATCCTCGCAACCCTTCATTGTTTATACAACATTTTTTGTTTCAGAATGTAACATACTATTGTTCGAGAGAGCACCACAACATATGTTTTGAGAGAGCACAACAATGTGTTTAAAATTTTGAAGCCACACCACATAATGAGGTATTACCCGTCGATAAAAGAGCAATTGACTCAACATATGAGTGTGAATCATTAGAATCTAATTGCCTTGTCATGCTCACTTCATGCTCAAAGATCATTGTAGGCTGCGAGATGATAGAAACCAGGAGGGACAAATTATGAAATAAAAAGGTGGACACAACAGGGGTTGTAGACGGTGATGGTTGATGAATGAGTTGCTCAAATAAAATAGAACCTTGAGTAATGCTTGGAACCGTGAGGATCCCAAGCGAGACCACCAGAATGCAATAGAACAGGTTGCTATCACTTTATAGAGCCTATTGACGTTGGAGGGCTAGGGAGTGCTTTCTTCTAATAAAACGGATATTGCTTCCCTGCAAATAAGAAATAATAACGTGCTAGAACCAGGTATGCAATTTTTACGCGATGCAGTCATCACGATTCTCATTCGGTATCAATGTAAACTAAGAGGCAAAACGATATTCATGTTTTGAGAGGAATGTATTCATGTTTGAGCAATGTCACAAGTGTTTCAGAAATGTTTTAGAGTGCACACACATCTGTTGCTTCATGGAAGAAGAAGTTGGTTTCAATGGCGGCATCTCCACGCCCACTGCAGCTCGAGTGCACACGCACCTGTTGCCGTGGAAGAAGAAGTTGGTTCCACTAGCAAAGATCTCCACACCCGCTGCAGCTCCGGATGTCTCAAGCCAGAGATCAAATTCATCCCCATAAACCATCCTTGGATCGGGCCTCCTCGTAGGCATCTCGATTTGTGGCGGCCAGATGAGACATTGGGACTGGATTGAGGAGCTGATTTTGGGGATTAGAAGGTGTGATTGAGGAGCGGATGAGAAGCGGACATACGACGATGGAGATGGCGCCCGCGAGGCTCTGCTTGGGATTTGAACTGCAGATGCGGGACGTTGGGGCAGGAACTGAGGCTGGGGAGGGGCAACAACGGCTCGGCGGGTGGCGCTCCCGACGGGATCTCATGCGCCCCCTCCGGCACCCGTCGCCCCTCCCTGTTGTGGTGTTGGCTTGGGATCGGACTTTTTTTTGAGCGGAGGCTTGGGATCGGACTGCCCTGCTGTGTCCCGGTTGATGGGCTCGGTTGGTTGATGGGCCTGCGTCCCGGCATCCGGAAACAGCCTCGCGCCGGACGTCTGGGCGCAATCGCGCCCGTTTTACATGTAGATAGACATTTTTAATTGATCACTTCTAAGTATATAGTCTGGCTCTGCGGCTGCCGTGGAGTACGAAAAAAGAATGAGCTATCCATCCCCTCGGCTGACGTGGCAGTGCTGCACACGCACTCACGCAAGTGTCGAGCCAACTGGTAACCGGTGACTTCGGTCCACCCGCACTGCAGCCGCCTACGTCGTCCCCGTGGCGAGACCTCTGCGACGACGACAGAAACATGCGCCGAACCCGTGGACTCCCGGGAGATGTCAAACAACGCTGATGACGCACGCAGCAGCGAAAGGGGACGTGCGGTTAGTTTTTGTGCTGTTGCTGCTGTTGCTCTGGTCTCGGTCTCTTCTGGATCAGCGCTGTGCACACGTCGACGCATGCATATGCACGCATGAGCATGGTCTCTCTGGATCTATCTGAGCACTTGATCAGCGGCGCTACGTGCGTACACACGTCTCTGTGATGGAAGTACGTATACATGTAATTGTGGCTGCCGTTGTTTATTAATTAACGGCGTGATCCACGAGCACTACTAGCAGTTGGTTATCTGTACGTCTTCCGTCGAGTCTCTTTCTCTTTCAGGCAGCTGCATGCACTAGAAATTTGACTAGTGAAAGAGTCAAAATCTGTCGCCCGTGCACACATCCAAGTTTTGACCAGATGACTCATCACACCCACGAGCTCTACTGCTGGTCTCTCTGGGCTGTGTGGAGCATTATCTAGAGACTATCTATCTGCATGCGCCACCAAGCGACCATGTGTTTGTTTGTGCACATGTACCAAACATACGTGTATGCAGAGAAACGGAAGGCCCGTTTCTTGGTTTGGGGACGCATCCAAATCCAAACTGATCACGTAGTACAGCTCAGCCGTCGCAAAGTCCAAGGCTTGCCAACCTTTTGTTCGGATGCTGGGGATTGATCCATGTGACTTCACACAGCATCGATCGACCCCCTGATGGACCTCACCTCAGCCTCATGCAGGGGTCCCACATCGATCGGACTGTTGCGGGCGTCAACTGTTAGTACTGTACAGTACTACCGAGGCAAGCTGATGTGCAATTTGGAATGAAGGGAATTATTACTGAAAGAAATGGAGTGAGCAGCGTGCGTGTCTGAGAAGGGAAGGGAGCTTCGCAAGAAAGATAAGCTAGCGGCGCGGCTGTGTTTAGATCCATGGAGTTTGAAAAAAATACACATCATGTATATTAAAAACTATGTGTAATTAGTTTTTATTTACTTATATTTAATCTTTCATGTATGAGGTAAAAGATTTAATATGATAGGTGAATAATAAATTTTGGAGAGAGAATTGAGGATCCAAACAGGACGAAGATTGTTGGATATGATGCCAGATTTATTTGTCTTACCATTGACTTTTATATGTTTTCCCTCTCTCCTCTCCCCTCCTCCCCATGCCGCATCAGCATCATCGATCGCCGGATGGATGCATGATCAAGAGTGCCCAACACGCATGTGCGAGTGCGAACGATGATATGAGATGGAGCAAAACGCGATGCAAATATATACAAACATAGTAAAGGGTGAACCGTCGATCACGAGGTTGGCATGCATGTTCGAAGTTTCCGATCGATCGATCGATCAAAAGAGAATATACGTGCGGTGCGCCGTAGGCTAAGTTAGCCAGCACGGGGTTGATTGTGTTGTGTATATTTCGCCGGGTGGTGGCCGCATGCATACAGGTCGTTGCTCTAGCACCTTCCGATCCATGTCGTGTGCTGACGGATTTCAGCGGGAGTCAACATCTGTCATGCATGCAATGCAACCAGCTGTGACGACGACGCCGCCATCGATCGACGTGGAAAACTGGATGAGATGAGCAGCCCAGAGCCCTTTCTTTTTGGGTCGTACTGACGACTGATCCACTTCATCATGCAGGAGGAGTTGACCCGGGTGGTACGTGCTCAACTCTCCGCTACTGTCGCCGTTATATACGTTGTACACTCATTTGCAAGGAAAAGATGAACAAAGCAAAGCTCAATCCGAGCATTTGTTGACATCAGTTATAATAGGCCCGTGTACAAGATGTAGATACTCTCACTCCATCTCCATAGCAGAATATCAATCCTATTTCTTGTTCAAATTTGTTTATTTTACAAATTTTGATAAAAAAAATATTTGTTCAAATTACATATAAATTTAGGACAACAGAGTTGTATTTGAATTGTGCCTGAGACAATACTAATTCTTTAGCAAAATAACAGCATAATCTAAGAGTAGTGTTTAAATTAAATCTATTTTCAAAACACAATTGTCATGCATTTCGGGGCAATGGCGAAGCCACGTTGGGTGACCCGAGTGCACACACACCAGGGTAAAATCAAAATATTAGTTAATAGAGAGTAAATTTTACCTCTCGTGCCCCACCTCAGCTAAGCAAATTTGTACACTCGAGTTCTTCATGCTCTAGCTTCGCCACTGTTTCTGGGCGCTGAGAATATGTAATATATAATCTATGAAATCTGAAGGCATCTTTTTCGAGTCTTTGGGATGCATTATGGTCACACACCAGCCACATGGACGAGTATTTTGGTTGACACTCATTTTATATGTACCCGGACCCGGAGATCGGAGTTAGGCGCTGTGCATGTTGCAAGTTGCAAGTTGCAACTCTAAAACTCTAATCAATCATCAAACGCTTATTCGCTTGCTCCAAGGAAGACGAATGATTTCATTAGTCCTCCTTGCTTATCGAAGCTAAAAAGCAGGATGCTACACGCTCAGCCTAATTGCCAATTCTTTCCTGTGTTAATTAGCTGGTGTGTTTCTTCTAGGCCTGCTAACGGGTTTAAACCCGCCCCAACCCATATTTTAAAAACCCTAACTACCACCCGTCCCGTCCCGCCCCGTCGGCTCAATGCCTCAACCCGCCACAACTCGAAGTCACGACGGAAGATGATATATGACTTATCGCCCGATCTATGACCATAGAGCCCGACCGTCCCCAACCTGTTTGTGTCGTCAACCCAACCCGCCCCAACCCTTTTCACAATGTCACCCGTTTCACCCGCCCATAGTATCCGTGATAAAACCCGCCCCAAAATACCGCTCCAACCCGCCCCATTAGCAGGCCTACTTTCTTCGGTCTTCACACACGGACACCCATAGAAAATAAGTAGAAAACCACTATAGTACGTCCACCGACTGACCGATATGATACATATTCTTCCCAAGTCAGCATTGACACTACCACCTGATCTTCTTAATGCCAGCTAAGCAGCTGATCATTCAGGTCACGAACCAAACTCCTTTTCAGCTCACATGCATGCATATGCATATATGCACACACACAGAGACAGAGAAACACAAGAATAATACTTGAGATCAGATCACTCCGACGAATTTTGTCCCACTAGTAGTCTAATACATTCATCATAGGTGACTGGATTCCGACAAAATTCAACGGACGTACGTACAAATTCACCGTACAAAACAAACAAGATTCAACAAAGGAGTTGAGTTCACTGATTATCGCTGACATCTCACCAAACATAACACCGTGGACCCACTAACTTCAATCAACCAAGAACAGCAACAGCAATAAACACAAGACGCTGGGAGAACAGAACAGCAGCTTCTTCTGATCCTCTCCGTCTTTTCTCTTCCAAGTTCCAAACAAAAAAGTTCCAATAATCCCAAATTTAATACGTACGTACGGGCGGTAGTATATACGCGCGCAGCTAGAACAAGACAGTCGCCGGCGGCGGACTGAGAATTCTGGGTCGACGATCGATCCAATCAGTGCGTCGGCGGCGAGGAGGGGTCGGGCGTCGGGATCATGCCGCCGTGGGTGTTGGTGTTGGCCGTGGGGGCCCGTAGTCCATGGTCGTGTACGCCATCTCCTCAGGCAGCAGGCGGATGCGCTCGCTGTGGCGCCGCAGCACCTGAACCTTCCGCGCTTCCACCAGCCCTGCGCTCCATCACCCACATGTACAGCGAAATGAATACGACGAGACGAGACGAATTGGAAGAGCACGCGCAAGGAGCGAAGCGAAGCGCTAGCCTGTCCGGCCGCGTCGAGCTTACCTTGCGAAAAGGAGAGCGCGAGGAGGGCCGTGAGCAGGAGGAGAACGAGAGGAAACCTCTGCTTGGACATTGCGGTTGGGGCTAGAGATGGAGAGACGGGGAAGGGAAGGCGAGACAGACGGTGGGAGCATCGAGGAGGACGGAGAGTGGTGCCGTGGGCTTTAAATGAGGCTTTCGGAGGATTCGAAACTGCCGGGTCGCTTGCGTTGCGTACGCCAGCCGGGTCCCTTCGCCCGCCTAATTTAACGTGCCACACCGCCATCTCTGCGGCTGAAACAGGGGCCCGCCTGCCCGGTCCCTCTGCCTTACAGTGACGCAGGCAGTAAGAGATGTCACGTCATTTTAAATTGAGTTGGAGAAATAAAATAGGAGAGAGAAGAAAGGTGGGTTTTTTAGCTTACAACTATGTGACCAAGAGAGATGCATATAATCTTCTCATCCCCCCATTAGAAAGAAAAGTTGAATAATCTTGGCTAATAAGCCGGCCTACGTATCAAGAGACTACTTCTATAAAATAAGTCATACAATAATAAAACAGCTTCACAGATTCCAAAATCATATATTAAACACCGGACCCACTACATGCATAGTCTCTCTCTCCACCTCTCCTCACTTCCGTTGGCTAAAAGCAAGTTTGCATGTAGCAGTGCGCCCCACACTGCCTTGGAGCTCGTGAATAGCCGGGCGACGGCAGCATCGCCAAGCTGCTTCTTTTTTCAACTTTCTCTCTTTTTCACTACGATTTTCTTTGAGTTGTGCTTTGCTTTATTAAGCACGCTAACATGGCTTATTGTACCTGCTCTTACTAGGATGGCCAAAGCGATCATGTTTGAACACGTTGACATTCTAGAAAATTACATCATCCGTTCCAAATTATAAGTCATTTTAACTTTTTTGGAACATCCATTTTACAATGCATTTAGATATAATAATATGTCTAGATACTAGCAAAAATGAATGAACCAAAAAAAGTTAAAAGCGACTTATAATTAGAATGGAGAGAGTACTTTGTAACCTACATGTGGTATGGTCCTTCGATGGCCTCGGTAGACCCTATTTGGCTAATTAGTCCTAAGACTATTTTTTTAGTCTTAGAATTTTTAGATAAAGACTCTCAAAAGAGGTACAAAAAAAAACTTCCTATTTACTTTACTCTTTTAGGGATTTTTTTAGTCGCAACAATAACAAAATCGTTGTAACCAACCAACCCCTAAAGGCTAAGGGCGTGTTTGATTTCACGGCTCTAGGTGGCTCGGACTGGCTAACGGTTTGTGGCCAGCCATGGCCTGGTCCTCTTGGGCAACACCTCTTGTTTGATTCACATGATCCTAATGAGCCAGGTCGGATGAGGATTGTGTTTGATTTGGTGTACAGATGAATAGAATGACCTTGTATGCGGAATATGGTGACCTTACCTCTCTCCTTTCTCTTGTTGGCATTTCATTGAAGACTTTGCTAACGTGGGTGGCGGAAGCAACGCTAGCCATGGTCGTTCTTTGCTCCTCTTCGTGCCTTGGCGGTTCTTCTTTGCTATTCTTCCACTCAGCGTCGCCCGGATTCGGTGACTTGCCATGCCCATAAGCGGAGCTTCGCGATCGCGGCCTATGGTCGGCTTCGCCCGGCGGTGTCCTCGGGCTTCAGCGATCGCGTCGCCGGCGCTCGCGATCATAACGCCGGTGCCTCCCGTTCGGTCGGCTGGACACATTTAAACAGAAAACCGAGAACCACGAGCGAGCCAGAACCGAACGGGTTCGGTTTTCGGTTCGGCCGGTTTTGGTTATTGGGAAATCACGATTTTTCGGCTCGGTGTTGGTTTGGACATCCGCCGGCAGAAACACCGAAGCAAACCGTTTCATCCGTCCCTTCCCTTTCTGTCTCACTAAGCGCCCAACTAAGGCCCATCTAAAGGCCCGGTCGACCACTCCCCCCACGCTCGACTTGGCACCCACAGCGCTGCGCTCTTCCCCGCCGCCTCCATCCTACCCTTGCGACGACACACACCCAGCGGGAGCGGCAAGCACCAAACCTTAGCCCCTGCTGCGGGCGAAGGCGGACCCCGAGGGCGCGGCGGCTTGCGGCCGGAGCGGAGCGGAACGACGCGGCCGGCGGCGGGATTTCGCGGCGAGTAGCGAGCCATCGACGGCGTCGGGTCTGCTAGCGTGGAGGAGATGGTGGCGCCGTGGCGAGATCTGCGGCGGGAGGAGCCCGGCGGCGCAGATTTGTGAGCGGAGGAGCGGGAGGGGATTCTATGCTTCTCACTCTTCTCCATGTCTCCATCTTCTGCTTACTTTTTCTTTGAGATATTTCGATTTAAAACCGAAACCCGACACGAGGAAACCGTAATCAAGTCGGTTTCTTGTTTTCTACCAAACCGATTGGGTTCTAGTTTACGAAAAACCGAAATTCTTGGAAACCGAACAAACCGAACCGATGTGTGTCGGTTTAAACCGATTGCCCGGTGGCGTTCCCGCGGCCTCAGAACGACCTCTTACGGGGCGCCTTCCCCACCGGGCGCGCCAACGTTTCGATCACGGGGCTGCAGGCGTGGTGCGTGGATCTCGCCGGGTCGCGCCAGGATCTCGTGGCGTGGCGGGAGGTGGCGGCAGGAGGCGCGCGGTCCCGTGGCAACAGCGAGGAGAGCGCCGCTTCGCTCGGCCCGCGTTGCGATTGGAGAGCGCCTCCTCGAGGGTCGTGGAGCTCGGCGGCGACGAGCTCGTGTGGGGCTTAACGAGACGAAGAAGTGGTGAGAGTCGCGAGTTGGGAGGTGATTCCAACAGCGGGGACGCCGAGGCGAGCCCGACGCAGAAACTAAACCAATCGGCGTCGGACAGAGCCAATGATTTTTTACATCTCCCCCGACTCGCGAGTGGGCCCAAAATATGAAACACGGAAGCTTACACCGGGGAGCTCGGGCCACCGCTTTTTACCCAAATCAAACACGCCTCGGCGTGATGTTGTAGGGGTCGGCTCTATGCGCCGAGCCAAAATGGCGATGCAGTCCCACGGAGTCTCGCGTAGTCTGCGGCCGTTCGACACGACGAGACTCCTGGCGTTGGACCTGGGCCTTGTTTAGATGGCTAAAGTTTCTAACCTTTTTCCCACTTTCTCTCCATCACATCACATTAAATCTGGCAAAAAGACATATGTTTGGAGTATTAAATGTAGGTAAAAAAAAACTAATTACACAGTTTAGATGTACATTACGAGACGATTCTTTTGAGCCTAATTACTCCATGATAGGATGATATTTACCACTAACAAACGAAACGTGCTACAGTGTACGATGTGACATCTGGTTCAGCCATCTAAACAAGGCCTTGGATCGGAATCGGAGATTCCGGTGATCCCGTTGTGCGGCCAGCAGGCCAGGCCAAGACGTCATCACGTTCGGGTGGGGCCCTTAGAAAAGGATAAAAAGTTGCGGCCTGCTAAGCAACCTCACGCTACATCTACAGGCTGGCTGGGCCGCTTTCCCTAAAACCGAAAACTACAAGGCCGCTGGCGCAACGTTCGTTGTCCATTCAATTTTTTTCTTCTACAAATCTTATCATATCTCTACAACATAAAAAGAATAAAGAGGAGGTAATTTTTTTGGTGCGACATTTGCTTTAAGTCTGCCCAACCGCCACCCCATGCGAACCCGAAGGAAGAAAAGGAAACGAATCGTCCATGCGACCTAATAAAGGAAAGAATTAACCATATAATAAAGTAAGGAAAAGGAAATGAATCGTCCATGCTACGCAAAAAAAAAAGAATTAACCATACAATAAAGGAAGGAATTAATCACGCACGTTGGTTGTTGCGATAAAAATAGGAAGGAAACCGTGACTCCTGCACTTCCACCCGCCTCAAATAGAAAGAAAAAAAAATCTAGGAGGAAAAAAAAAAAAATCCCACAAATACCATTCTCCTCTCGATCGAAGGAGGAAATTTAGGAGGAAAATCACCGACCCTATCTACCATGATTTTTTTTTTTTTTTTTTTGAGCTTCCATGAGAGAAAATTAAGAAACTAAAAATAAAAAGTCTGCATGCACCCCTCCCAATGTCCAAGCGAATTTAGAAGGTGCTATCAATCACGCCCTTCTGCCCGCACACAAATTTGGAAGGTGCGATCCTCTCCACCCATGTGAATTTGGAAGTTGCAATAAATCACACCCTCCACACGCCCATGCGAATTTGGAAGGTGTGATCAATCACACCCTCCCCACCCGCACGCAAATTTAGAAGGTGCGATCCTCTCCATCCATGTGAACTTGGAAGGTGCGATCAATCATACCCTCTCCACGCCCATGCAAATTTGAAAGGTGCGATCAATCAGCCCTCCCCGTCCGTGCGCAAATTTGGAAGGTGCGGTCTCTCGCCTCCCCCATCCGCACAAATTTGGAAGGTGCGGTCTCTGCATACCTCCCATCCTTAAAAATGCATTATCCTTAAAAATATTATCTTAGGCGAAGAAGAAGCCCATAAAATAGAGTTTAAAACCCCGCTATATCCATGATTGATTGTGTTACTTTCACAAAACTTATTAGATTAAATGTTACTTTAATATCATTGTTTAATTTTATAGTATTGTTATCTTATCATGCGATCCATGTGTTTTTATATAAAATTTAGTTATTGCCTTATTATGCGATCCATGTGTTTTTATATAAAATTTAGTTATTGCCTTATTATCCCGTAGCAACGCACGGGCGTTTAACTAGTACTCTTATAAAATAAACCTATAGAACTCCCTCAACATACAAGCTATTCACATCAACTTACAATTATAAATGCACTATCACATACAGTTAAAATTCACTAGCACATGCAATCGTACCATGTCATCAAGACACATAAGCATTTTATTATCCATGTCATCATACCAACGTAATCCGCTAATCTGCAATTCCCACAACAACATGCAAGGTAGTCCACTGACAGTATACATCTATGTATATACTTATGTGACTATGTCTCAAACAAATATGTACTTTGCTAAAAAAAATGTATGTATTTGCTGGGTATACGTGGTATGCCCCCACATACTTGTAGCTCTGCCCTGCTTATGTTCGCCTTGGCGTGTGAACCACCAATCCACTTGGAGTATGTGGGGTTTTTTTTTTTTTTTTTTTCCTAGCAATTATATTTAGCAAACATCCAAGACCTAGTTTTTGGCACTATTCTTTTTAAGAGATGGAGATACTGAGGAACCTCGTGTAAGGAGTTGTGACATGCGCGACTACACTAAGGATAGCAAGTTGTGGCTACGATGATTCGCAAAAAAAAAGAGAGAGAAAAAATGTGGCTACGATGAGATTTAAGGGGAGCAAGAGTAAACATTGGTTGTGATATGTTAAGGCCACAACTTGCTCTCCTTAGCATAGTCGTGAATGTTGCAACTACCGTGCAATAAGGTTCCTCTAATCTTGTCCACGACTCCATCAAAGGTGGACGTCCGGCCTCCTCCGGCCTAAGGCCCCGACACCTGGCGCCGATGAATGTCGGGATCCTCTTTCATCCCCAACACCTTCCCTGAATGCGACAACTTTGATGAACATCGTCAAACATTAGATCCTCTCCGCTACCCGGCTCACAGTGGCGATGAATTAGAAGAGCAAGCTAGCCGTTCCTATACTGTAGGGCCTAGAGAAAAAAATAAATCAGGCTGTGATGAGCCGCTCGCCGTGCTAGCCCGTTCTTGTTACTCATGGGCTCGTGCCATGCCAAAATAACTTGTTTTTGGACATGCCAATGAGTCGCGAGCTGCATGGTCATCTACAGTTGCACTCAAATGCATCTGATTTAACATGGGGTTCGAGTCAGAGGGATTGGGATTATATAGAGTGAAAAGTTAGTTCATATAAAAGTAACACATACGAAGCCATCACATTTGCTCTGGTTCCTGTGTTTGGAAATGTCCTCGTGTTGCGAGCATTGAAAAGAGGCCATCGTTTCCAACCACATGTGCAGTGTGTTCTGCTCCTACACACCGTACCTAATATGGAGGTACCGTACTCAACAACGCACAAATTATGCCTTTTATTTATTCTATATTTCTATGTATAGACTTGAAGTGATGAACCAAGAGGATCCTCCACTTCGCAAAGGTTGCCCGGAGGTCTCCCACTGCCGCTAAAACACAAGAAATCCCAGCCACTGGTTCCCATCCTCGTGCATGCTCCACTATGAATGATCCACGTACAGTCCACACGTTGCCAATGTCAAGTGAAAATATATTTCTATACATGCATGTGCGTTGCCGAGCATTTTATTTGTATATAGTTCATGCATCAAAGTGGCGTCCAATTATCTGTACGTGACTGCGACAACCATTAGTTTGAAAATGGATAGTTCTAGATCTGAATTAATTAATAGTTTGGCAAAATATTATCATTTCTTTCACGGCAAACATTAAAGGTGCAAATGGATAACCTTTAGGTGCACCTCGAACCTCTTTAATTCAAATATTTGTACTACTTTTTAAAAATTTTAGATAGCTAGTACAAATACTTGAATTAAAAGAGGTTGCACCTAAATTGCATCTAATTGTTTCAATTTTGCACCCCTAGCAAACGTCACACAACTCTTCGTGGGCGAGTTAATTGCCTTGAAGAAGTTTTGCCCCCAGACATTCTGTAAGTGCGATGGTGCGTGTTGACTTGCAATACAAATAATTGAATAAATAAGAAAAGAACTTGCACGTACATACCTGCTTGGTTTTGGGTGCAGTGGTGGAGTCGTGCATGCAAGATTCACCTGTTACGCTTCAGATTCTGATGGATATGTTTATACGTGTCCCATATATGCTGGAAATCGCCTCCATTATCTAAAAGATATAAATAAACAGTGTGCCTTTTTCTTTTCCTGTATGAGCTCTTATGAGTGTTTAGTTTTGGTTTGGGTTTTGGATTAGGGATAGAGATAGACAACATCAGAAACAAATAAATTTACGTTTGAAAGTACGACATGGGGTCCATTTCTTTGCCATGCAACTTGGATTCTTTATTCCCTCTGTATATGTCCTTATTACACACTGTTTATGATTCAACAAAGGCGCACCTTTTGTCTATACCTATGTATTACTCCTATCAATATCACTTTTGGTCTAACAAATAAATTTACGTAGGTAAGATAATTGTTAGTTGAAATGGATGGAGTACCGTCTTGATTAGTCTCACTAGTCTTCTTTTAATATAGAAGAAGTGCACTGGCTTTTCCACACTCAACAAAGCATCATGATAAATTGCCAAGAAATATGAGATATGGACTAATAGGAGCACTTCAGCGCCTACTAGTGGAAGGGGAGAAAGTCATCAAAAAAAAGTTGGCCAGTTCCACTAAACATCGATTAGACTTTGTGAATTCCATTGCCTTTTTGACTTTGGTCCCTAAACGAAGGATCTAGGTTGCATGACATATATGCACCATATATAAAAAGGGGTCCAGGGATTTGCCATTTGCCAAGTAGAGTGCACGGCACATGGTGGCAATCGAAGAAATTCCATCGAGAGCTTGAGAGATAAATACTACACTGTAGATGACTAGAGACCCGTGTGCAATGGAGAGGGTACCGGCTCTGCTGTGTCTTCTGACCACCTTGTTGGCATTCTACTTCTTGGTTCCCTCCAGTGCTGTACCTCTCTCAAGTGAGTTCATATATCTCAGTTTGCCTCTGCTTCAATCTTTCCTTCTCTGTCTTAGTGTGATCAGTGATCTGACCATTTGTTTATGTGGCTTGTAGGAGTGCAAAGGATGACCATGCAAGAGGATGGTCAGATACCATCGGTTGAAAGCAGCACTCTAGAGCCAAAGGTAACCACTACTTGAAATTTTCAAGCAAATGCTACCATCTAGACCCATATTCGCCGGTTACAGCAGCTTCAATTTCATGTCTTATTAGAAGAAATTTAAGCAGAAGTGTGTCTCGCGAATGGAAGATTTCATAGAAGTTCATGTAAAATTCTTGAGTTTATATAGGATTCCCACTGCGAACACTATACCAAAACATCAAAAAGGAGATACTCTACTTTAATCAGTAACTGCAAACTGAAACACGCGGATAAACACAACGCGTTAATGGGTATGAGTCACTCAGTGCCACTAAGCAAACCTCACAAATTATATCTGCTTCAACTTTATTTTACTTTAAAGAATATGTACTTCATCAATTTTCATGCATCATCCCTTTCAGATGAAAATGGAGAGGTTTGTGCCAGAGGACGATGAATCCATGGTCACTGCGAGGATGGACTTCGAGACACAGGACTACTCTCCCCCGGGGCCCAACAACCACCACAAGCCACCGGGCTGGAGATGAACCTGGATCACTTTGGCTCAAGGCGTGATACTCACGAATCTTGGAAAGCCAGCGCGCGTTGCAACGTTGCTTGTCCTAGATATATACTAGAATTCACCATGTCACGAAGTTCAAGAAAACGTGATGTTTTCGTGTGATTAATTGTTACAAATAATTAATATAAATGGCCATGTGGTTATACTGTGATATATCATATATGTAAGTCTTTTTTTTTTTTTTAAAAAAATTAAGCGTATGCTATTAGAGAAATGGGTTTTTGCCACGGTACACTCATTATTCCCACGGTACACTCATTATTCCTCAAGACTTAAGAGGTAAGAGTCTGATAAATCACAACCATTGAATTTTAGAACATATTAAATAACCAAATAATTAAGGAAAAATGTTGGCTATATCTATGTACTGCTTTCCTTGCCATTATGATATATAGGAGCATGCACGACAATTATGGCACGTCTATATGTAGCAGATGCATAACGTGGTTCCGTCATGTACGTGTTCCCTAGAATAGTTTCTTTCTTTACATGATTTGTGCATTGCTACGAGACAACTAAACTAAACTTTTGCACTAAAAATATATGGATCACACGATAAGATAATAATACTATGAAATTAAATATCAATGCTAACATGATATTTATAATCCAAAAGGCAAAGTTTGTGAAATTAACATAGTCACAGAGAGCGCGACGTAGCAGACTCTCAAACTCTATTGCATAGACATTTCCATGATGTGGTTAAGATAATATTTTATATCGACATGAAGAAATCTCCAATATCCATTTATTTTATGCGCCAATAAATCCACAAATAAGTTCCGCCCCATCTCTATGCCATCTTCTCCAATGCATCTACAATGTGCTATTTTTGCGCCAATCATCTAGGAAAACTGCATGCTATTGGGTTTCACATACTTGCCATTGTAATTACTCTTCCATAGTGCTGCATCTAAACTCCTCTTAAGCTTCTTTGCACCATTTGTGTTGAAAACCTTACATGGACTTTAAGTGCCGTGAAGTACCAAATGTTTGTACAATGATCTCTCATGAAAAATTAGGTTCTTATTTCTTAAATTTTTGGTGTGAAAGCGTTGATGCTAATAATACTAGGGGAAACAAGCGGTAGAGCATAGTCATAATTTACTTTGAACAAGCAAGCCCATTTTTTTTTCAATTGGAGCTTTCCTATCTCAGGACCAAAATTTGATTCTTTTGGAGATAATTTTTTGATCTAAAAATTGATTCTATGGTATATCTAGCGATACTAATTTGATACCATAATTCTTATTAGTTTTTCATAGAAATGTGGTTAAAGTTTAACAAAATTGACCTAAGACAAGTCTAGAAATCTATTTATTCAGGGACAAAGGTGTATATTTTAATTCAAGTATGAGAGAGGAGTAATGAAATGGGGTTCGTTTGTTAAAAAAAAAAAAACAGCGCACGTCATGCCACTAGGAATAATAACCGGTTTTTAAGAAAAAAAAAAAAAAAGCCCAAAATATAAGCTCCTGACTTCCCGAGCGCGTCGCCGCCTGTTGCGTTCGCCCCCTCCTTTTTTACTTTCTCCCATTCATTCACGCCCCCTCTGTCTATCGTGGCCTTCCTTTGCCTGGCGGCCACAACTGGGCGAGCGGCGCCGCCCTTCACCAGGTCTTCGTCGGGCCTTTCGCCGGCGACGAGCACCCACCAGGTATGCCCGCCCCTTCGATTCCATTCTGCTGTTCGAAACGGAGCACCCCCAACCCTAACCTAAGCTATTTGGTTTCGGATCTGACGCAAATACGTGTGTTGTGCCTGATAACTTCGATTTAGAGGCAGACATGTTGCTTGCTTTGCACTTCTAGTATTATTCATTTAGTTTTTCCTGTTGGTAGCTTCTGGTGGGAATTTAATCGTGTCGGGATTAGGACAGGCAAATGATAAAATTTACGAATGTGCATTTTGGATAAAATTTAGTATTGAAGGTATGTGTGCCTTCTGTTGATTATCATTGTGGATGCAATTGTGAGGGACATCTCAGAATGTTAGATTTATATTCTCTGAGGAAACAAACTTATTGCTTGAAAATGTCTATAGATTGAAATAGTTGTTTGTTTCATTGGAATTGAGAGGAACATTACTGTTTGCAGAACAAATTATTTATTCATATCCATTGGACTTGTCTCATCTAGGATGTTATTGTTCAAATGCCTTCAACATTGAAGTTGTTTTGTAATGATAAAATAATTTATTTGGCAGAAACGTGGAGCTCAGAGTATTGGTGCCTCTTTCCTTTTTTTTTTCAAAGGATTCTGGTGCCTCGTTTCACAAGGTTAGGCAAGTTTCTTCTGCTGCTTCAATTATTCGATGACCCTGTTTGGCAGTGTTCCAGCTCCAAGATTTCATGGAGTTGGGTATTCCTAGCTTCAGAAATTTGTGAATCTGGAGCTATGAATACACATGCACCTGAATGGTTTGCTTTCTATTATAGACAAAAAATAGAGTCTCAAGGTTCTTGATTCTGGTACAAACTCCAGATTTAAGGTGGACCTCAGAGCTGGACTGTGCCAAGCAGGGTGTATATGCCTTTCTAATTACTAATAATGGCATCAGCTGACCTGTCCTTTTTTTTTTCAGCGGGATGCTAACCCTGGTCTAGCTACTAGATTATGAGCTTTCTGCTGATCTAATAGCATTTCTACAAGAATTCTTTTGCTGGAAGGTTTATTAGTTATTTGCAACAATGAAGGAACATCTAATGCTCAATATTGATGACCTAAGCATTCCTGAGCCAAACGAGGTCACTGGGGCAGTCATCAAGAATAAATCATCTGGGAAACCTTAGCACATCGACCCTCCATGGCTCATGCCATTTTAGCAGTGGGAGAAAGCATGGTTTCTGAAGAGGAACCTCTTCTGCAGGTGGTGGAGTGTCGCATTTGTCAGGAGGAAGATAGTATTTGTCAGGAGGCAGTCTAAAGGTTTGTGTTGAATAGTATTAAAATCTGTTTAGTTAGAGTCCATGTGCTTGCACTGGCAGTCTAAAGGTTTGTGTTGCTCCATTATGTCTTAGTCAGATATTGTGGATAAATCTTGATTCATTTGATACTATATGGCCCAAGGCCATGTCTAGTTAAAAATTATCCAAAGTGTCAAGTGTTTCTCCTTATGCCCTTTATATGCCCATACAACACTCAATTGCTTACAGAAGTACTGCATTATTCTCCCCCTAACTCAGAGCTATACCCGATTAGTCGCTCAGCTATACTGTACATTATGTCCTCAATGGTACACTAATGTTATACCATTAGTAAGTTGTGGATGGGAATCTTGTGGTATTATATTATATACCTTGCTTGGCGTATTCTCTTTCCCTCAATTCATTTTGTGCATTGAGCATTTAAGATATGCCGGTGCTGCTCAACATTGACAATTATTGTCTATGGATTAGGTCCCAGATTCAACAAATTAGATTGAATACTAATCTTATATAGTAGATGTTGTACCAAGAATCAAAACATATCACCGGCAATATCTAGGGTCCAATAGACATGAGATTAGATCAGGCGATCAAAAGAACAACCTTACATGACCAAAGCTACCACTAAAAGGTGCCCGCAAGGCAACACATGAAAACTACAAGACTCAAATCGTGATGGGATTTAGATCCCAACAGATTGGTGTCACAGCCATGATCCTGGTCTACCAACGAAGGTGCTACCTATAGATGCTTCCAGGATCATTGATCCCACCCATTTGTGATGCGAAACCATTGAATTCAAGCCCCAATCATCAATAGATTCAAGGTGAGACCATGGATGCAGCACCGTGGTGGTCACACACATATTGGATGACAATTCAGTGCACCTGTGCCGACAACAACAATGGGCAAGAACCAGCAGTGATGGCGACCAAAGCCTGTGATAGAATATCCTTGCACTCCATTCTTTTTTTGAACCGAGGATAACCTATTTCTATTGTATCAACAGAAATACAACAGTCTGGATACAGATGCGAGCAAAGATAGCTTAGACAGACATAAGTTCCAATCCTATGAAGCGGGATTGAAAAGTCTGCTTCAGACCTTCCACCCTGACATAGAAGGGAAAACTAAGCAACAAACAGTTTAAGGCTAATAAACTCACTATTACACGACCATGATTCAAAAGACATAAGGCCAACTCCAGGCACATCAGCCACCACCACAACAAAATCCTCATATCACAGCTCGACTTCAAGCATGATCTTCCTCTTCATCATGGCTTTTGTCGTCCTCATATTGGAGTTGTCCTCTGTTCTTGGAGTCGGCAAATAACTTTGTTGCCACCTGAAGCATGATGTTAATGCCTTCAAACAAGCTTATCCCGAGATACAGCGATCTGACCTTGAGTAGGTCAGCCCAAACCGGACAATCATTTTGATTGTGTGTTATCAGAGGAATAGGCTTCCCTTTCATTTATTGGGCATTGATAATGTCTTGCCAGATCTCAGTTTCTTGTTCTAATTTCCACCACCATTTAGCAAGAAGACTTGGATTTAACTTTCTGAGATCTTTAATGCCCAGTCCTCCTTCCTTTGTACTAGAACATACTTTTCTAGACACATAACTTTCTCTACGCATTATTGCATTTAGATATACGCTATGTCTAGATACATGGTAAACCAATTGTATCTAGAAAAGCCAAAACGTCTTGTAATTTGGAACGGAAGGAGTATTTTCTTTCACCCTCCCACCTTGCCAAACTAAGGTTCTTCTTTGTCCATATCATTGATCACAGTTTTGTGAAGGAGATACATAGACATGTGATAAATGGGAGAGTTAGTCAAACTAGTTTATCATCCATTTCTTGTACCATGGAATGGTAATTCTAGCTCTTGTAAAAACGCCAGCTGCCTCGTGGACAGGCGGAATTGAAGAAGCGCAGCAGCAGCATCCAAAGGACAAAGGAACTGAAGATGGAGAATCGAGTGATGGGTGGCTCAGGGAGCAGCAACTTTTGACAGCCCCTGAACTGAGGACCTATTTGGGCACTTAGTTGACCGAGGCTGCTTGTAATGCCTAGCCGTGACCTTCCTGCTTACAGTGGAAGCAGCTATGTGCATTCTTGCAGTTCGCAGCATGAAGCACCGACCAATCAGATCAGTAGGCACCAAGGATGCATCTTTATGCAAGATTTTGGTGGCAATGGAGAAACAATGCCAGTGGATTGGATACACTTGCTGATGTGATGATCAGTGAGGAAGAGATAGTGGTGGCGTTGAACTAGAATTTGATAGCCTATTTCTTGAGGAGGCCACCTCACCTCCCTGCACGCTCTCACAGGAATAGGTGCTGAGGGTGACAACTGATTGGGGAGGTCTGAAGGTTGCTGCAGCGGTTGGAGTGGGAGGTGACCAGCGAGCTGACAACCAGTGGGGGCGTTGTCCCTGGGGTGGTGGAGAGGGTGGTGACCAGCAGCGTGGAGTGCAGAGACCACATCACCTCCCTGCACACACCCTCATCTTCATGGATGGTGTGGACATCGACTGATGGGGAGGTCCGTTGCCAATGACAATGGTGGAGTGGTATATGACCGTCTTGGTGGTTACTATTGAGGGGGAGCGACAGCTTGTCCCCACGATGATGGAGAGGGAGGTGACCAACGGCGATCTCTCGAGTACCAGCAGATCAGCTCTGAGGGGAGTGGTGACCAGAGGATATGCAGGGGCAAGGGAGATGGAATTGGTGGAGGACTGTGAAGTGAAAGGGGAGAGGCATGGAGGTCTCGCTGGTGGATCAACCGCCAGGAGCGGTGATGTCAGCAGTGGTGGTGGTGGGGAAACCCTAGACAGGTTGCCCCCATTCCCCCACATTGCCGCATGGAACCGCGGGATGCACACAGCCGTTTTAGTATCAGCACAAAATGAGTCCAACATTATATGTACAATTTCATAATTTTATCAACTGATTATAGTAGCTGCCTGTTCCGGAGTGCAATGTGTGCCATTTCAACACATCAAGATATCACAATCTTTCATTCAGCAATTTGCCAATAGTACTATGCATAAACCATGAAGCCACTAGCCATGGAATAAAAAACTTATTGTTTTTAGCCATGGAAGACAAGGTCAATTTGATAATATGTTATTAACATTTCTCTATTATCACAGTACCTTGTCTTGAGGTGTGGGCAGTACTTGATTGGATAAAGCTAATTTTATGATATGACTAACTGTGATTTTGTAACATGTGGGATAGACTGGATTTGAAGTTACCAAGATAATTTGATCTGTGAACCACCTCCCAATAAATTTGGCTGCACCGTTTCTTACATCTTGCTGAATAGGTTTAAATTTTGAGTTGGTTGTTTGTGTCACGCTTCCCTGATTTGTCTGACAAAAATATGTTAAATAGATGTAGCATGATTTTTTTATGTGTGATTATAAGAGCGTTTTCTATATCCTCAAGTTTCCTTTTGTTTTTGCTATGCAGTATGCTCATCGTGCATGTGTACAAAGATGGTGCAATGAGAAAGGAGATGTAACATGTGAAATATGTCATGAGGTGATTTAAGTTATGAACAACTAATTGTTCTGCCATTTTCATGGATGCCATTTAATACTAAACTATGTTGAAAAATACTATCTGCAGCCTTACGAACATGGGTACACTGCACCTCCCAGAGCTCATCCTGATGAAACTACCATTGATATAAGGTAGGGCATAATGCCCTTTTTATTCTTAAATTGTTCTACTTATGTAATATAAATTTTCTTCTAACTGTTTGTCATCACCTCTCATTTCTCCATGGTTACTAGTGGTGGGTGGACTATTACTGGTACCGCATTTGACTTGCGTGATCCTAGGATACTTGCAGTGGCTCAAAACCACATCATGGAAGCCGAATATGATGATTATTCTGCCACAAATGCCAGCACTGCTGCCTTTTGCCGCTCTGCTGCTCTTGTTGTGAGTAACTACAAAACAGATGTATTTATATTGTTGCCACTTAAAACAACAATATTTAACATCCAATTTACCCCTTTTTGATGTTCAGTTAATGGCTCTCTTATTGTTGAGACACGCACTGACTCTAACTGATGAAGATGATGACGACACTTCAGCAATGTTTTCAGTAAGTGAAATAACCATCTTGAATATATATACTGTTCACATTGTATATTAACATTTGGTATTTTGATGGTTTGCAATTGACAGCTTTTTCTATTGCGTGCTGCTGGTTTCCTGCTACCATTCTACATTATGGCTTGGGCAATTAGTATCTTACAGCGCCGCAGGCAGAGACAGGTCAGTTACAATTTCTGAAGTGAATATCTGCATCTTTTCTTATTTTTTAGAAGGTTCTGGGAACACCTAACCTATTCCTTGCCATACTCCAAATACATTGAAATTGAGTTGACATTTAATACGAGTACTGTACTAGTCGTTTGAATTTGACTTGTCATGCACGTCATGAAAATCAAGATCAGGAACTAAGCTATGCAACCTAATCAGTCTTTACTACAGATTATAATTTCCTAAACATGGTTGAAACTGATGTTGGTTGTGACCTGTGCAACCGAATAATTGGGAACCTGATTTGATGAAAATTCAGTTTTAGAATGAAAATCTGCATCGCTTTTCGTACGTCCTTGTTACTGCTATTTGGCTATTTGCTGCATCCAGTGCAGCTCTAGGGCCTTCTATAAATTCCTAATTGTGTATTGTGTCTTTCCAGGAGGCGGCTGCTCTTGCTGCAACGGAGGTGGCATTCATCCTGCAGTCGGGGCAAGGAAGGGGAGTGCACTTCACCATCGCACCCGGACTCCCCAGCCACACCACAGCATGAACCACCGCAGCCATAATTATATCTATCTATCTATCTATGGAATGGCTGGATGCGGCAGCGGGCCGCAGATCGCTTATTTCAATAGGTTCCCCAAGGATTTCTTTATGGTTGCTGTCTAGTGCAGAACCAGAAAATTTCTGCCCAAGTTTCCTGTCACCAATGTACTTGAGTGTGAAGATGCGTGTTCTGTGAGTTGGCCAGTGCATTTTGCATGTTGGCCCGGGAGTAACTGAGGGTGTGTATATATCTTAACAGAGACATCTGGGTTGTATAATCACAATTGTCGAAAGTTGAACTCTGATTGCCCGAATTGTCAAAATTTGATAAGTCTGTTTCAGCAGGTGTCTGAAAGGTCAGCAGAGCTGCCTATCTGGTAGAGAAGAATGTAGCAATGGAAAACAACATTTCGCGCGAGAAATTGTTTTTGTTGTTTGGACCGGTTTGCTGGAGCTACTGCTGTGGCTGTATCAGGTGCTGCAACAGTTTAGGCTGAGGGGGCTTGCAGCCGCAGCAGCAGGGTCTTCAATTTCTGTCGCCTCTCGCCGTAGTTGAACAAAGGTCAAAAAAATTGGTTGCTAGCTGGATTAGAATTTAGAGGGAAGGCCTTGAGGCGGCAAGGAACCACCGATTGTGGTGGTGGCAGGACTTCGCAAATTGGTTGCTATGATTCATGGGAGAAACCAGGCATTGATGTGGCCACATCGTGTTCGTGTAGAACGAGGCAGAAAACTTGCAAAACTTGCATTCGATCTGTTTTGCTTCCTCGTTATAGTTATTGCGACTGAGGACTTATACATCAAGTACTATGGAAAGAAAGCTGGACTGAAAGCATGGACAAGGGTCCATTCTCACATTTGCTTCCGAAAGGTAGGAACATAGCAACTTTACAGGCTTTTTCATGGACAAGGGTCCATTCTCGCATTTGCTTCCGAAAGCTGGACTGTCGTTGTAGTTCAGTCAAAATCTGGGGAACATTCAACATCATCCCCTTCACGTGCCTGACCGAAGGAACTGTAAGCCAGGTGATCACCCTTCTTCACCTTGCCACTGAGAATGCTCTCCATGTCTTTGTCATCATGCTGCAGCCGTCCGGTTACCTCCAGGCACAGACCATTCTTGGCCAGTCTCTTGCTCTGTTTTGCACGATCGGTTTTTGGCTTAACTGGACCAGTTTCAACAAACACCGGTTGCTCTCTGATTGTGGGGTTGGGCTGTATGCGGTGGCTTGGATCCTTCTCTTCAGGCGGTCGCATGATCGGGTGCTCCGTTTCCATCTCAGTAGTTCCATCCTTGTTCAAAATCACCTGCAAAGAACATTTGCAAAATTACATGTGCGTCCAAATGTTCTGCCAGAGCTTCTAGACAAAAACTCAACTAGGCACAGATATTTTAAGGTGAGATTGGAGGAAAGTTGTGGAAAAAGCAGAGGTTGCAAAGTGCCACTGCCCTGCAGGAACAACTAGTTACCTTCCGGCCCACCAAATCAAATGTAACAATCACTTTTCCCTTTTGGCTTTGAGCTGCTTCCTCAGCTTCCTCTTGCTGCCGCTTTAGGACTGACCTTTCCTGGAGTGTGAAAATAGGTAGCTACAGTCAGCATTTTTGAACACATCTCGAATGGGACATGTCTATATATCTCAAAACAGCCACACAATGACTTCTTGTCTTGTCCTTGATGTTACATGTTCTTATGCTTGTTTAGGGAGAACAAGTATGAGTTCATTACGGAGACAAAGCTAGCTCTGTGGAAATCATTAAAACTAAGTAGAAGGAATACTCTGCCATGACAAATCTTAAAATAAAACTAACTAGAAGGAATACTCATATCAGGATTGAATGTACTCTGCGCATAACATATCAAGCTCTTGGTATGAAATGTCCATAGGCATTAAGGCTTAGCACAGACATATCAAAGAATCAAACATCAATGGGTGGAGCAGTGTTAAAATGAGCATGTATACAACAGATGAAATAGACCTATCAAGTACAAAGAATCAAATGTGTCTTACCTTTAAATATTCATGACCCTGAAGAAAGCCAACTGTTTCCTTCCATTTCATAATAGTCGCTTTGATCATCATAGACTTTAGTCCTTGCTGCAGCATTTCTATCATAGTCAACAAGCCTCTTTGCATAAGCTTCAGCTGCAGCCTCTGCTTCTGAAAGAGGTAGCCCGACATCACTTAAACCAGCATAAGTGCTACCTTCCTTCAAGACAAGTGCACCACAGAAACTACAGGGTCCCTCGCCCTCTTGTTCACACACAATCTTGCCACATGATAAGCAGTTGCTGATAAGGTTATGTTGCCGTGCTTGGCATGAACAAGGTTTCCCCTGCTTGAAGACAATAGAACCTTTTGCTGCCTCAGCGAGGGAAATGACCTTTGCTCCTTTCTTTTTCGAACCTCTCTTGGAAGGAAGTTGTGATTCTGCAGTTTCTGATTGACCCTTGGAACTCTGACTAGAAGACGCTGAATCTTTTTGCGTGCGTGTTTGTTTCTTTGTCTGTGTAGTTGCTGCATCAGCCAATGGCTTAACATAAGGCTGAAGGTTAGGTGATTGAAAGCTCTCGGTTCCATTTGAGGAACCAATGTGACCCCTCCTCCTCAAGTACTCTTGAATGATGTCCTGAGCAGCTTCTTTTCCAATAAAATTCTGCACCATTAAAAAGTACAAACCATGATAAATGTTTATTCCTATGTCAACTAAGCTGTGGTCTCAACATTTGTGCTTGATATAAATATGATGTACTAATTATGTGTCTCGAAAACAAGCAAGTGGCACAACACATACAACAAAACAAAAGAATCAGTGAAAGGAGAGATTGAGCTACAGAGGTACCAATGAAGTAATGCAAACTGGCCAACTGTGGAACATAGTTTCAAGAAAAAAAGATGATTGAGAAAGAAAGGAAAATAAAAAGATGCTAAGGGCAGACTAGGAAACTAGTTCAATTAACATGGCCTCATGGGTATTTGGGCTGAGTGCATGTAGTTCACTCTTTCAACTTCAAGATGAACATAAAGAGACATATAAAATATTACACTGAGAAATATGTTCCTTGATTTTGAGAGAATAATACACACGTGTCAATCAGACAAGTGACAAACAGCACATGATTTTGCATCAGCATGAGAAGGCAATGAAAAATGGCAACGCCCTTAAAGAAAGCAGATAGTTTTGACCAAAATTCACACTGAGTAGCAGAACCATGATCAACATCTCGTTATGCCCTGGACACTACATGACACCCAATGGTTCTTACAATATTGCATCATTAGGATATAAATTTCACTCATGATGGAACAGTTCATTTTAGCACTTGAATTTTGTACCCATTACAGAAAATTCCTAAGACTTCCAGTAACATAAAGATGAGGCACTTTAGATCATTCAACCATCCTCTCCATACATAGAAACCCTTACAAACCCAAACCCCAACAGCACAGCAATCTGGGAGTGATGCATTGCAGCAAACATCCTAGACAATCACAATAAATGGGCGATCATGCTATTTAAAACTACTTATTTTTTCTTCACCAAGCTCAAATCAAGCAAACCCTAATCCGAGAACGACATAATAGCCGGCGATCCGATCAAGCCGTTCCGCCAGGTCCGAGCACTCTAGACAAACTCCGATCAGAATGACCACGCCAGAGTAATAAGCGCCCAATACACACGCCGTCCTAATGGGGATGGGCACTGGCGAACGAACCTCGAGATAGCTGGTGGCGTCGGAGGGAGGCGCGAGCTCGCAGAAGGAGACGAGGCCCGCGATGAGATCCGAGTCGAACTCCAGCGAGCTGCCCTTACGCTCCCGAAGTTCCTGCAAGGCGCCCTTCAGCCACTCGCCGGACGTGCTCGCCGACGTCGCCATCGCCGCCGCCAAGCGCCAACACAAGCGCCGTACAAGAAGGGTTAACTTCTTTTTTGCGATGCGGCCCCTCAATCTATAGGATATTTCACGAATACCTTTATAATTTCTATTTTTCACCTTGTCGTTTTAGTGATTTTCTAAAGACTCCTCATCTTATCCCCGCGAGCCGTTCACCGTGGTACGCCGTGCTAGGCTTCTCTCCACGGTGAGCACTGAGGAGAGCAGAGAGAGTGCAGGAGGCATGTTTCCGATGGCGTCTTCGTCACAGTTGTCGCCGCCGCTCTCACTTGTCCTCCTCCGGCCGCTCCCGTGCAGACCCGTCCTCCTCTCGAGTCAAAGGAAGCCATTCCCAACTGTCCGCGTAGAAGCAAGGGCTGAGCAGCGGTTGCAGCGGCGTCCGGTGACCGGCCGGTGGAGGAGGAGCTGGAGGAGGGGCGGAGGCTTCTTCTGTTTCTCCTACAATGCCAAGAACGAGACGCCCCCGCCTTCAGATAAGGTGAAGCTCAACCGTCCCATTTCTCTTTTATAACCTCCTGAATTGAACACAATACTAGTTACACGCGCCGGTAGTAAATACAGTAACAAAGTAGGGAATTAGGGATGCAGAATGTTAAGTGCAGAATTTAGTCCGGAACTAGTTGGGAAAAAACATATTGTTTATGTGGATGCACCCGAGTTAGCGTTCAGGAATCCATATATAAGACTATAACAGCAATGTGTGTAGTTAAATCTTGGGCATTTCTGGAGTTTAGACTTTAGATGCATTTCGCCTATTCCAACTTTCATCCTGTTTTTGTGGTGACTGGCGTGGATCTTGTGACATTATCTGATCTGGGGCTAAGCAGAGTTCGGACGAGTGGGCGATCCTTCGCAGATGGGATGTGCCATGGGAGTGGCAAACCGTTGTGCTCAGCATGGTAGGCTGTGGAGTAAGGTAAGTCATAACCTTTTGCACACCAGGTATTTGAATTTTATGTTGTATACAGTGAGGTTCGCAGGTTTGATTTTACTTTATTGGTGTATTGAATAAAGCATTCTGAGTTTTCTTTAGACAGCTTTGTTCTGACAGGATTGGTTGAGCAATCGGCTTTGCAATACCTGGGATTTAAAGCTGTGGAGGCAACTATAGATGAGAAGGCAGAAATACTCTTTTTTGGGCAACTGTATGATACATGTTTTTATGCTTATGTGCACAAGACCTTTCAACTCCCTTGATGACAAGCTGATTATCTTCCTCCAATAAATGACGTCAAATTACCAAAAGATTTACATTTTTCTTTTTGTACTATTCTGTGCAGGAGCGTGACAGTAGTAGTGCTTGGCGTTATATTTGGCATCACCAACACTTTTCGACCATTCCCAGATGATGTGTTTTTTTCGTTATGGTCAGGACTCAGTCTTGTTACCTTAGTCAATGAATAAAGTTGTTTTCGTGCAAGTAGAAAACCATTTTTATCATGGAAGTTATCTTGTCAGGTGGAAAGTATAGTGTGATATTTATATGGAACGTGAATTACTTTCTAAATTGTAATTAATAGTCTACATTTGTTCTCTTTTTCATGGGTGATGCTTCTCAAAGTTTAATACCTGATGAATATCACTTTTATAACATCTTTATCAAATACTTCAATTATATTACTTCAAGAATGGTGTTGAACTTTCAGATATTAAAGAACCATTCAAGCTGCAGAACGGGTGGCTTTTGTGGGCTGGAGTTGGCCTCTTTGGAGCAATAGTTTCTATTGCTTTAGCTGGAGCTGCTATGACTTATCTGAATGGTGAAACTCCAGAGAGAGGTCAGACAAATATTTGCTATAGCGACTAGACCTTTCTGGTGCACTGCCATTTGTTGGTTATTATTTCTCACGCTTTATTTGCCAACTCAATTCCATTCCAAACTCTTTTTCATTTGATTTATTTAGAACAAAAAAAAATTTGTTGAATCGTGTGCATTTTTATATATTTTGTTTGACTTCTTAGTGTATGAGGAACGTTAACCTATGCTAAGTGCTTCTTGTAATTCATTATTTTTTTAGGCATTGCAATTCATTATTATGTACTCATGAAAATGTTCCTTTCATTGACTCAGACTGATTCACTAGTCCTTTTGTTGCCCCTGATTGGCTCATCCACTACCAGGTAACATGTGTCCTGCCTTGTGTTTTAGTGGATAAATGCCTGTTACTGGGCAACCCAAACTTGATCTTGTTTATTTTCTGTTGCTAGCACTGCCTTTTTTTGGTGGGAATCACTGGAGTTCTAGCACCACTTCTCGAGGAGACTTTGTTTCGAGGATTTCTAATGGTGTCCTTGACTAAGTGGTAAAAATCAAGTATATTGTCCTTAGCACTTTCTTTTCTCTTCCTTGCATGTACAAACTTGGTGCATTACATATTCGCATGTTTGTGTATTCACCACTTACCTCTGTGTACAGGTTTCCTACTCCAGTTTGTGTACTTATCAGTGCTGCTGTATTTGCCCTTGCTCATCTGACTCCTGGACAATTTCCACAGCTGTTTATACTTGGTAATTCTTTATAGTCTGTTCAGATATAACTAAATAGAAAACTATATGAATCCATTTTTTTTTTTTTAAAGGGGCACCCACAATGTAGAAACCATCATAGTTTCTATGTGCATTAGGGCACCCACACCTAAGCATTTTGATGATGTGGCAAGCGATTTAGTGAGAGAGGAGGAAATGGTTTCTTAACAAGAAACTATGTCTGCACGGGAACTAAGTCATGAAGAGATGTGATAGGTAGATGAGGGAAGAAGAATATTTGTTGTAATTTGGTCAATTACAGGAAGTGCTAATTTGGTCATATAAGTTTTTGCCATGCCATCATCTGTGCGCATGTCATATGTATGGCCTGTTTTCTGAAGAAAGAAGTTAAAATTTGCTGCACAGATACTGAGATATGACAGCCATGGCTGCAAATTGTTGCCAAGGAGGTTATAACCAGACAATTACAGTACAACATTTGCATATACATCCGGTTGTAATTACTGGAGTTGCTATTCTATTTGTATCAATATTTGGCATGCCATCGTCATTCAGTAACCTAGTTGATTATTATGCAGGTGTTGCATTGGGATTTTCATATGCTCAGACCCGAAATCTTCTAACTCCGATCACAATACATGCATTTTGGAACTCAGGGGTGATACTTCTGCTAACCTTTCTTCAGGTAGGTCCTGTCAGTCTCTATGTGGCTACCAGTAACTTTCCTGGGGAAAATTCTCAAAATTATAAGTTGGCTAACATTGCATAGAATTGCACTAGAGTAGGAACAGCTAGTTTCTGTTTTGAGTAGTAAGAGGCAAGCAATTCACAGTTGTTTTTCGACTGTTTTAGCTGCAAGGATATGATCTCAAGGAGCTCTTGGGAGCATCGTGAAGTTTTTTGAACAAACCAGACACGTTTTGCGCATAATATTATATCAAGGAGATCTGTCGGGTATGTGCTCTTGCACACCTGATGCCAGCAAAATCACGTTAAAAGAAATATGAGTCTTCAAGTTAGCTGATGGTTGCGTTTCCAGAAGTGTTACAAGGCATCACTAGTCTCTGAAGCTGTTTATGCAGTATAAGATGGCAGATTGACCTTAATGTAAGAACAACTGCTCTTTTTTTGAGTCTTTCTTACAACTGGAGTACTCAATTAAATTGTACTGGTATTGTTTGTTAAAAGAAAGGTGTAATGACAACTGAGAACTAACATCATGTTTTATGTGTACAAGTATGTGTGACGGAACCATGCATTGTCGCATTGATACTCACGTATCTGGCTTTCTATAGTGTAGACAAGATACCATTAGGAAACAATAAAATAAAATAAAAATCAATAAATATATTTCTCTGTTTTGCTGCACTCCTAGGTCCTAACTATATGGTTGAGAAAGATATCTCAGTAGCATAATTCAAATTACCAACTTATTGTGGCTAGATATCTACTGCACATAGCCAGTGTTGTGTTGGATGGGCATATGCACAAGCTCCCCAGAATTAAATCAATAGAAAATATTTGAAGGGCAAGATCCCCAGAATTAGTCTAAAGTTTTATCAATGTTTATTAAATGTTTTCATAATTTTGCCATTCTTGATGTGCAATAAATTCTAACTTCAAAGTCAAATGTGAGTACAGCACTTCCAGAAAGGAAATCTACAGTCATTTTTTTTACCACAATTTGATCAACAGACGGAAATGTCCAGGAATTGCAGCATACAGTATACTCCACTAACCCCCAAGAGCGTATCAGTTCTGCATCTGCTAAAAGAGTAGTGTTTTTTTTTTTTTTTTAATTCCTATACAAGAGAGCCAATGCGAAGTGCTGCCTAATGGGGACAAGGCTCTAGCGTCGTCTACTACCTCCAGTCTCAATATAGGTCTGATTAGTTTCTTACGAAGGTCACCAGCATGGCAATGAACATGGTGGAACTGAGGATTTTTTTTGCCTTTTTTTTTCCTTGGATCATCTGTGTGAATGGAAGGAACTGCAAAAACGACATCAAGATCCGTTGATTAATTGTTCTCTTCTTCTTGATACATGATTGATCTGCAGTCTGGTTTTGGTTGTCCTATCTAGTAATTTCATTCAAGGAACAAATGGAGTATTAGGCAGTCGCTTTCTGGCCAGTCCATTTCCATCCTGTAACGGTCTCGACATGATGCATTGTAGGATCGCCGTGAATTGTGCGATGCAAGGTCAGTATGATAGGGAAGTATGAAGCCTGCTCCCTTGTCGAGTAACTGTTCAGATAAAACCTTGGGGTCAGTCTACTTGCCAGGATCTTATTTCCTTTGTACAGAAGGTTTTATTTGCTGACGGCGTGCAAAATTTGTGTCCACTAAAACAAAAAGGTGTGCACATGTTGCAATTTCTTGTGAATGTATCTGAGTTATTATCAAGGTCACCATGTAAACGATCGAGATGGAAGCCACACATTTCATCAGAGTATGATGCCAAGAAACTTATGGCCAAAATAAAAGGTATGCTAACTTGAAGAACTGCTGTTGAAAGAAAAATGATAGGGGACGGTTCTACAAGGTTCATGTAGGACTGACTCATAAAATGTAGCCATTAAGCAAGATTTAACTAAGAATGTGCTCTTATTATGAACCATAAAAGAAGATACATTTGGTGCATAATATGATATCAAGACTTGTTTGTTTCAAAAAAGAATATCAAGACATGGGGACAGGGTTCTAGCGTCTACTATCTCCAGTCTCAATACACACCTGATTAGTTTGTTACAAGGTCACTAGCATGGCTATGAACATGGTGGAACTGACAAATTTTCACTGTTTTTCCCCTTGGATCATCTGTCATTTTTTTTTGAGATCGGGGATATAGCCCGTTTTTCATTAAGCGGGGAGGGAATGGTCAATAGACCTACACATAGTTGATACAACGAGTTTGCAAGTAATCCAAAGATTACCAACGCAACCCTAAAACACAAAGCAAGAAAAAAAAGAGGGGCGAGGGACCCTCCGCCTAACACCTCGCAAGCTAGGCCTAAAATAAAAGATGGCCTTAACACCTAGGTAGCCAGGTAGTGGATGGAGCCAAAGACAAAAGCGACAGACAGCGGCAAAGCATCCGCTAGAAATCCCGACGGCAAAGCATCCGTCCAACGAACAAGGGCGGCAAAGCATCCGCCAACAAACCAATATCAACACTCCGGGCTCGAAGCGCCCCGAGAGGAGGCCGGCGACACGAACTTGGTGGCAAAGCATCCACCGGAACTTAGAAGAGCACCTCGGCACAAAGCATCTGCCGGAACGACCGCGACGATGGTTGAACATCCACTAGCTAGACAAACCTACGAGAGTCGGAACGTGAAGCACATAAAGGCGCGGCAAGAGAGCGAGGCGACCAAAGAGACCACGTTGGAGGGGGCAGCGCGCATAGAAACTTCACACCGGCGCCGATGGCGAGGACATGAAACTTCGAAGACGACGCCTTCAAGAAGGGTGAGACGCCAAAAAACGTCACCGTCATCCGCCCGGCCGGGTGTCGGTAGGGCTTTCGCCGAGCTCCATGCACGAAGTCGCCAAGGGACGAACGAACGTCGCCAACCACGCCACCATGGCGTCGCTGACGCGACCGCCCAGTCCGCCGTCCACACCACCGCGGTGCAAGACGACGAACAACCGGCCCACGCCGCCCAAACCGCCACTCACCCCAAATCGCGAAGCTCCGCCAAAAGCGCGCCCAAGCCCTTCGGCCGACGATGAAGAACCCGGCGCGCCGCCGCCGCAAGCACACTGTCGACGCCGCCGCGCAGTGCGGGAGAGGAGGCCGGGCCGGCGCGCCGCTGCCAGATCCAGGGGCCGAGGGCCCGATCGGCCGGGCCGCCGAGCCCGCACCCAATCGCCGGCAAGCCACCATGCGGGTGTGGGAGGCGGCCATCGCCGGATCGAATCCGCGCGACCACGCGCCAACCCGGACGCCGGGCGTTGCCGCCGTGGCCGCCGCCAAGACGCCGGCGACGAAAGGGAGGGGTGGGGGAGGTGGGGCTGCGCCGGTCAAGATCCCGGGCCACCGGGGCCGGATCCGGCCGGCCGGGCGCCTCCTGGCCGCCTTGCTCGCCGGAGAGGAGTCGGTGGAGGGGGATCAGAGGAGCGCGCGGGAGGTGGGATGCAGGTGTGGAGGACGCGGCGGGATCCGACCTTATGGGGGTCGCCGCCCGGCGCCCGCCGCCCGCCGCCCCGCGGCAAGGGGCGGCGACGGCGGCGGGGGGAGGGAGGGGCTCCGGCGGCGCGGGAGGTGGGGGCCCCCCCCGAGTCGCCTGCGGGCGCTCGGGGAAGGGAAGGAGTAGGTATATCACCTTTATTTGTCGCGTAGCCTCTTGGATCATCTGTCATTGTAGGGAACCGCAGAAACGACATTAAGATCCGGTGATTAATTATTCCCTTGATACATGATTGATGTGCAGTCTGGTTTGCTGTCCTATCTAGTATAAGTTCATTCAAGGAATAAATGAAGTTAACGGCTCCAATCACATATATTACCTGGATGTTAGGTGTCGCTTTCTGGGCAAGTCCATTTCCATCCTGTAACAGTCATGACGAGATGCATGTAGGATCCGCAATTGCCGTGAATTGTCAGATGGACTGGATAGTAACCGTTCAGATGAAACCTTGCCAGGATCTTTGTTTCCTTTGTAGGTTACTGGTTTCTGACTGCTTGCAAAATTTGTTCCCACTGAAACAAAAGGTTGTGCACATGTTGTAGTTTCTTGCGAATGTATCTGAGTCATTATCAAGGTCACCACATGTAAACATGATGGAAGCCACACATTTCATCAGAGATATAATGAGGACAAAACAAAAGGTATGCCAACTTGCCCGTGATGTCTTCTCGGCAACCGGGCGTCTATTGTATTTGGTTTGGTTTTCCATCCTCTTAATGAAACCGAGCGTCTATTATCTATTGTGAATGGCCCGATTGTGAAAAAAAAGGTATGCCAACTTAAACTACTGTTGAAAGAAAAATGAAAGTGGACGGTTCTATAAGGTTCATGCAGGACTGACTCATAAAATTTATTCCCTCCGTTCCAAATCATAGTTTATTTTGGCTTTTCTAGATATATTGTTTTTGTTATGCACTTAGTTATACACTATGTCTAGGTGCATAGCAAAAGAAATACACCTAGAAAAGCAAAAGCGACCTACAATTTGGAACAGAGGAAGTAGCCATTAAACAAGATTTAACTAAGAATGCACTCTTATTATAAAATATAAAATAAGAGCCCGTAATTCGCAATAAACTAGAACATCCAAGCAAATAAGCATCTCGCGCCGATCAGTGGTGTGAAAGAAAATTTTCAAGTGTCCATGCTGTCACATCGACAGTGCTCCAATCGACTAAGTTAACAGCAAAAATGTCTGTCCACAAAATGAAGCGTCCACACAGTGAACCAAATTAGACAAGTGGGAAATGGGTCACGATGTATAGGAGAATATAACTAAAGGAGCTGTGGCGAATAACAATGAGATTTTCTAATCCAGAGAATGGAAATATATCTTGCCAATATTTTGCAGGAAAAAGTGAATCTAATGAGAAGAATTGAAGTATTTCTGGAGACTGGCATTAGTAGGGATGCAAGTTTTGATTTGTGTCATTGGGTCAATTCGAAATCCTCCAATTGAACTAATTCGGATTGCAAGCATGAAAAATGGAGCGAAAATAAAATTGGGGAAAGCTAAAAGACATCCGGCTGTTCCCTAAAAAAGTGCTCAGATACTTTGGCTTTTCAACGCAACTACTGCTGTAGGGAAAATTTTTTATGGCTGCTCATGGTGTCCTAGATACCAACCTAGATAATAATCCTCTGTGTGAATTGGAGGGGACTAATAGTCCCTATATGCTGCTAAGATTGTCTTCATTGATACAATATATAATCCCTGATTGAAAAAAGTCAAATAGGTTCAGTGAGACAAGGAATATAGGAGTTCTTTAATTGCAAGGAGGCACTCCCATTTGTGAGTCGTGTTTTAGCAGCTGCGATTATACTTTTCTAATGCACAGATTAGGTCATTGGCGCGCCTTTAACGTTTATGACCCGGAATAAGTACAAGACGTGTATGATTAGGTCATTGGGAATGTTCATCTAATGAGAAAACAGTTCCTCGTAAAGATGTGTTATATAAGAGCCTTACGTGACATCTTTGTTCAAGAAACAAGGCTTCAGCAGTGAGTACAAGTACAGCTTTACTGTAATATACTTGTCTCACTTCAGAGAGACAGCTTTGGTCGTTTGTCTTACCTGAGCTTCTTCAGTTCTAGAAAACATTCTATCTCCACACAAGTAGCACAAGAACAGGCAATCAGGATCAGGCTTCACCAGCCTCAACCATGGATGAGAGAGCTGATATGGACAAGTCTGATGAGGTTCTTCTTCCAGGTTTCCGGTTCCATCCTACAGATGAAGAGCTCATAAGCTTTTATCTCAAGAGAAAGATTCATCAAAAATCTTTGTCCATTGAGCTCATTAGGCAGCTGGACATCTACAAGTATGATCCATGGGATCTCCCAAGTAAGCGACTCCATCTCTGTACTTAGCTATGGTTCTTCCTGTCACTGAGTGGCTATGAACTTCAATGCCCAGCTAGAGTTCTATGTCTATGAACATAGTAGCTGTTTTTAATGAGTTCTATATGCGTTTGCTAGAGCACAAGCTGCTTGTTTTCAAACTAATGAGCACCTAGTAGATTAGCACCTTCCCATCAGACTAAGATATATAGTTTACTTGGCTTTCTGCAGCATTGTACTTCATGCCTTGCTATATTCATCTTTACTTGCTGCAATCATTTATCACCTTGTTTTTTCATAGAGCTTGCGAGCACAGGGGAGAAAGAATGGTACTTTTACTGCCCGAGGGACCGGAAGTATCGGAATAGTGCTAGACCAAATAGAGTCACAGGAGCTGGATTCTGGAAAGCAACAGGAACAGATAGGCCAGTTTACTCTTCTGAAGGGACCAAGTGCATAGGCCTGAAGAAGTCCCTTGTCTTTTACAAAGGGAGAGCAGCGAGAGGAATCAAGACTGACTGGATGATGCATGAGTACAGGCTTCCTTCAGTCAATGACCCCTCACGTCCTAAAACACCAAGGGACAAAAATATTCCAGCCAATGTAAGCATTTTACTCAGAGCATTCAGTTCTAGCACAGAAGTTCAGAAAATAAATATGTGTGCTGCATTTTTCTCATACTTTCATTTTTGTCAAAACAGGATGCATGGGCTATTTGCAGGATATTTAAAAAGCCTAATTCTGTGGCACAGAGAGTGATATCTCACTCCTGGGGTCCTCAATCAATTGCAACAACAGAGCCAGAGCTGTTATCTGCTTTGCAGTCCATACAAGCTTCCCATTATGCATTGGAAAGCTCCACTTGCTCAGCAAATAGATTCAACAGCCAACAGTGTCTGCAGGGACAACAGCAGCAGAATCTTAACAATTCACAGGATGGCTCTCCATGTAAAGTCATAACTTTCAACCGTAGCATATCTCTACCATCAGAGAAAGACATCCATAGTAATTCAGTCATCTTGCCACTACAAATACAATCTCAGCAGAAATCATCAGATGTCACATCAGTGCTTCTAAGCATGACCCCTGGAGTACTCAACAGTATGAATGAAGCTATACCGAATGCAGAGTTTGAACTGCTTGGACCATCCAATGGATACGCGGTTGACTGGGCTGCAGACTCGAATGGAGGTATTGGAAATAGTGATGGTGACGCATATACAAGAAAATCTGGTAATGGATACAGTTCAGGCAATGAGTGTGGAATCCCACCAAAAATAAAATTCCCATTTAATTTAGGGGTAGGTTCGCCAGATGATTGGGCAAGCAACATGCCATGTAATTCTCTCCCTTGTTCCCCAACTCGCGCAGAAATGTCCAATAGCAACTCTACTGAAAAATATTATGCATAGTTAGATGGGCAGTAAGAGCTACCTTAGCAGAAGACCACCTATCGTACATTTTTAGTTAACTTTATATCTTACAGAGTATACCCATGTTAACAGCAAAAAGTGTCATCAGAGTGAAGAATAGCTTGGTAATAATATATTCAGCTTTTTTGTAATTATGAATTACCCTATAATTTCGCTGAGAATTTAAGGTGTGCCCTTCATGTTAGTATATAATAATAATAATATTTACTATTAGAGGTGCCTTAAAAGTGTACTATAGATACCATGTACAATTACCTAGGGATACAATGAGTTTAGATATAGACAATTAGTACAACTTGTGTGGTACTCCAAGTGGACTTAGAGTCCTGCTTGATCGTGTATCAAAATTTCATCATTTTCATCACTCACAAGTCACAACCATATCAGTTACATCAGCACGCGTTTCCAATTAAAATACGAAATTTGATTTCCAGACAGATTAAAATGCATGACGTCATCACTCACAACTATATCAGTTACAAGCCCCACGCGTTTGCAATTAAAATATGAAATTCTAAAATGCATGACGTCATCGCTAAATCAATCTCAATCCACAAGTCGTCTTGATAACCATACAACAAACTGAATGTCTTTACAATACACAGATAAATAAGTTTACCACTTAGGACATCCAGTATATAGTACTACCATTATGCCAACTATATACCTCCATTTTATAAATTATAAATCGCTTTGATTTGAACATTTTTTTTTTTTGAGAAACCGGGTATTATATTTCACATAAAAATTTTGGTGGTTACATCCCAAGTCTTACAAGAACAACCCCTGAAAGAAATAAAAAAAATACAGCTCGGTCCTTGTAAACTCCCCGGTCTTCCTCGCCACCGCCATCGGAGGACACCGCCCGAAGCCAACCACCTCTCCGTGAAGCAACAAAGTTTTGATGCCGTCTTGTGTAGCTTGTCGAAAAAGACTTGCTTTCTTCCCGCTGAACGCCCGGCTGAAAAAAGATGGCTACAAGCCATCCCATCGTCGGAAGCGAGGAATCGGCCGCCGCACATTAGAGCCCCCGGCTCGCCGATGAACCAGCGAAACCCGAGGGGAAGCGAAACCACCAAAAAGGTGGGAACCGAAGCCAACCCGGCATCTCGAGTTGGTAGACAAAGCACCGTGACCATCGACATCCACCGGAAACCTACTGTTATGCAGGCCCCATCCGGATCTCGAGCTCAGGCTCGGTCTCCAAATCCGGTGAGGAACCCCCCAAGCTCATCACCATCAACAGAGTAAAAAGATGGCGAGGTAGAGAACGAGCTGGAGTACCTTATTCCACTCACGGCGGCGCCGCCTCCACCTTGCAAACACCACCACGGGAAAGGGGAATCCTAACCCTAGGAAGCCGTACTCTACATAGCCGGGCCAAGATCCATCCGTTCCCCTCACATCCGAGGCCAAGAAGCCGTCGGAAGCGAAGGCAGCGGTCTCCTATAGAGGGCTGGTTCCTCTCTTCGCCTCCGCGATCGCGCAATCGCCCGAGAGAAGAGGCTTCTGGAAGTCCGCTCGGTCCTTGATTTGAACATATAGGCAGCAGTTAGATTTGGGTCTGGGGCTTCCTGGGTGCGGCCCAAATTTCCTTGAAACAAATCCTTATGCCAGCCTATCAGCCCCCCTCCGGCCCAACAATAAAGCCCCTCAGCCTGATTGGCCCGGTGGTCGCCGGCGTGACCCAGGCCATGGAGGCACGGAGAGGACTGAGGGAGGGAGGCCCTGAGGCCGGAGCGGAGCCCCTCGTGGCCTCGCCGGGTCTTCTTCCCCTCCGCTCCGGATCTCTACGACCGCGGCGGCGCGGCCAGCAGGAGCAGCGGCAGCAGAGCCACGGCGCGTCGTCGTCGGCGGAGGCTGGAGCTTAGCCGCATCCCGGAGGCGCACCTCGAGGCTTTGCCGTCTCGCCGCCTCACACCCTCCTCTTTGGACTGGCTCTCCGCGCCCGCGCCCAGCAGGAGCAGGCCGGGAGCGGCACTGCTGCTGAGCCACCGGCGCGTCGGCGGGGCTGGCCACCCAGCCCCGTTCCTCCCCGTCCCCAGGCCCAGACCCCTGCCAAGTGCACCGTGCACAGCACAGGACAGGTGAGATGTGGCATCTGTTGCCTTGTTGAATTTCAGTTTTCAGATATATTCAAGGAATGTCATTTGTCTAGTTCCTAATAAATGCATTTTAATTTGAGATGTCAACAACGCCTAATGCATTTCAATTTGAAATATTTCATATTGTAGGGGTATGGAAGCTTCCGATGTGAAATATTGAGTGGGATTTGTTTGCATCGGTTGAAGGAAAAAAAAAAAAATCTGAAGCGCTTTCAAGACATAAGACATCATATGACAAATTTGCCTCAAGAGAGCATGAGAATGAATGGTGCGTATTGTATTCGTTCATCTCAGTTCGTAATGCTATTTTTTTTGGTTTGTGAAGAACATAACATGCATTCTTATCCATGTTTTTGATCGCGGGCTATGAAAAATAGCGTCGGACTTTTCTGGATGCTATTCGGCGCTATTGCGCGTATATAGCGCCGCTATAGCAGCGCTATAGCGGCAGCTACGCGCAGTAGCGCCAGCCTGCTGCTACCGCTATAGCGTCAATAGCGTGGAAATTGACAATAGCGTCGTGGCGTTTCAATTGGCGCGCTATAGCGGCGCTATTGCACCCTATAGCGCCGCTATAGCGCTATTTGTTTCATGGATTCTTATGTAGAACTATCATTTCTATCTAAAATGGTAATATGTTTTGCTTGAGCACTTTGAATTGATATCATCAATTGTGCTTTTTGTTATATCTGTTAATGTACGCCTAGTAAGATTTTTAACCTTAAATTATTTAGCCCTGTTCTTGTCCCTGGATTTTAAAGAAATCCACAATGCCGTACTTAAATGCTGTTCTCTGTTGAATAACTTGCTGCTGGTCTTGCAAAGTCTGCAACTGCAGACAAAGCTTTAGTCAAGGCTATAGCTTGGCTGACAATGTGAAACTGCAGAAGTTGGACTGCAGTCAAGCTGTAGTAGGAACACTAGACTAGAAGTAGTGTGGACACATAACTTTGGTAGGCCATTGTGTCCCTTAGCTAACTAGTGATTTCTTGTGGCCCCATGCGCTGGCGCGGGATAAACTTGAGCAATATCTGTAAATAATAAGCAATGCATGCAAACAGTACATATGTAGATACGATGCTCATACAGAGATACAACATAGATAGCAAATGTTTAGACTCAGAACTAAACAGCATACAGAAGTCATCTAGATGGCAAAATGCAGAGTCCATTGAAGCAAATTTGAAGCAGAAGACTCAGTAACATTGTAAAGTAGCACCATTTAGACCAAGTAAGCAAAAAGATTTGAAGAAGCACTCAGGCACACAAAGTAGCACCATTTAGACCAAGTAAGCAAAAGATTTGAAGAAGCACTCAGGCACTTGCAAAGTAGCACCATGGAATTCTAATGAATGAGCAACCTGAGACAAGGCACAAGATTCGGTAGTTGTTACTGTGTTTTATATTGATCGAAGACATTATTTTTCAAGTTCAGTAGATTTGGTGATTATGAGTCACACTAGGAAAATGCCCATGCGTTGCAACACCAACACAAAAGAACACTTATTGAGGACAACAAGCAAGATGCAAGCTTCACAGTGCATTCGAGAAGAGATATGCATGACCTGAGAAATGCTGGCCCAATTTTTTAAGAGAACCCATGAGATTGAAACCAACTTTGGTTCATTACACCTATCATATCTGATAGCTGAGTAGACAATTGAGATATTGGTTCATTACGCCTAAGAAGTTAACATGGATCGTGAGAGAATAAAAAAGGAAAAAATATATTGCAAACTTGTTGTTCGGCCTTTGCCTTCATCATCATCAAACTGATGGATGGTTGTCTCCTGGTTTCTCGGGATCATCTATGGATGTAACACCTCGAGTGGCAATTACTGAAACACAAAATGAGACATCTTATAAGTTTCCTTGATCTTATCTCCACCTGACGTCCTTCAAGCTCAACCCTACCAAACTGCCACCAAAAGATGCTTTTAAATCCCTTTTTCTATACAAAGCAAAAGAGCTAAGGATGTTTAGAAATCTGTCCCTGATACTCCTAATATACTTATGTATGCCTAGTATTTGGATAACTGTTGCTCCATCATTCCATTATTTCTGCCAAAACTACAGACACACACATCATCAAATAGCATCATAGGAAACAAAGGGTTGTGATTGATAGAATCAGAAGGAATACAGGGAAATTATTAAAGAAATTATTAAAGAAAAAGTGTAGTTACAGAGACTTCTGAAATCCTCACCTTAATACCTCATATTTCCTAAATTTTGGATCTACTCAAACATCATAGCTATGTTCAGGACAACTGGTCATTTCATCAGGTAATTTTGAAGCTCAAAGCAAGAAATCAAATTGCTAGGCAACATGGAAGCTCACAATTCCAAACATTGTTTTTTTTTTTCATATGCAAAAAGCAATTGTTTCAAAAAAAAAAAAAAACTATGTAGGTAGCAACTCAGAAATATAGTTCAGTTAGAATTTTGACATGGCTCTAGTGACCAATCAGACTTCCTGAAACATTAAGCTGAAAATTTTTGTTTAGAGTTGACAGTTGGTAGATTCCAGCAGCAGTAGCGAGGATCGCAGAGAAATAGAGGTACAACATTGTTAGTATCATATAGTTCCATAGGTGTACTGTTGTTGACTTGTTGGTTCTAAAATGAATGGCCAGTCACTTGCTACCATTCTTTCCATGTTGCATTAATGGTTAAGAGTGAGTAGCATCACATGAATTGCTATAGGAATATGAAAAGCAGTGTTCTGTGCAGCAGCAAACTGAAGAAACACGCTCAACTGTGCCCTCTACAAGCAGTGTTGTTGAACAAAGTTCATGATAGAGACTCAAAATTAGTAGTGAGGCATCAGACAAGATGAATAAGGAAGTCATTATGTTCATGGAGTAAATCAATAACCTGCCACAGCTCAAACTGTTAAAAGCCCTGTCAAAAGTGTAGATGTAAGGATTGTCCTTGAAATCTGCACACATCAATAAAGAAATTCAAATTAACTTCATATAATATAAGCATAAAAGCTGTAATGGAAAGCAGGGTTAGCCTCAGATGAAACTCTCTCTCAAAATTTGAAAGGAAAATATACCTGGGGTTGTGCATCAAAGGGGCCTTCCAATTGGCCTTGCAGTCAGGATTCATGGTTTTGTGGACAACACAAAGATCAACTCAGGTCAGCCAGACATGTCATGACACTCTGCAACTTGTCTTGCATGATTAAGCCACTTAGTCGGGTTGAAGCCTATTGAGATTTTTTTTTTTCTCGATAGATGACAAAGAGGTAGTCCAACCACACAGGAGAGAAGCGAGGGATAGAAAACAACAACAACAACAACAACAACATAGCCTTTAGTCCCAAGCTAGTTGGGGTAGGCTAGAGATGAAACCCATATGAAACAAGATTACAAAAGAACGTAGAAAGGCACAAAACAAAAGGATAAAAGATTAGGGTAGATAGAAAAGGAAACAAAGTCATGGTTCGAGCACGTTAATAGCTAGCCTCCAAAGCGCTCCTATCCAAAAAGCTAAATCCTTGGAGATATTCCACTCCCTAAGGTCTCGCTTAACCGCCTCGTCCCAAGTCGGTCTAGGTCGGCCTCTACCTCTCTTTACATTATCTACCCGCTCTAGAACTCCACTACGCACCGGCGCCTCGGGAGGCCTCCGTTGAACATGTCCAAACCATCTCAACCGATGTTGAATCAATTTCTCCTCGATAGGGGCCACCCCCGACCCTATCCCGAATATCTTCATTCGAACTCTATCCCTTCTAGTATGCCCGCAAAAAACCAACGCAGAACATACGCATCTCGATCCACACTTAGTGGACATGTCGCCTTTTTGTAGGCCAACATTCAGCACCATACAAAGATCGCCGGCGAATCGCTGTCCTATAGAACTTCCCTTTTAGAACTTCCGAGGATAGAAAACAATGAAATGAAATATACTATATGGATGGATGCTTATAGAAACACCTTACGCTAACCAAATGAATGGCGTGCTATACTGCTTGGAAAGATCGAACAACGTACCATCCAAATATATTTAGAATCAGGGTAACAGAGAAATCAACACGAATTACAGTTTTCTTGTCCAAAAAGATCGAACAAGGTACCATCCAAATGAACAGGGAAAAGTAGGCATGATTCATGGCTCCAATCTCCCTGTTTGATTCTAAATATATCAAGACAACACACCTTCTCAACATGATTGAACTTTATTTTATTGAAAACAAAATAACATGAGTGATCTTTGAAAACATAGTTGAGTGAAAACACCAAGTCCCTAACCAAATAATTAAAACTATTCGGCCATACAACATTACAACAGACTTTATCGATTTATAACCATTTTTATTGTTACATGTCTCACATATGTATCAGATGCAAAAAGGACTTCGATTTTTTAAAAAAAAAAACTTCTATAATGCCTATCAGTCATGATGAAATTAGTCAATAATTAAACATGTGTTTCTGAGTGACCAGGCTTCAATCCAAAGGCATTGTTTGCCTGCACTCTTCATCCATCTTATTTAATGATAAATAGCAGGTTCCTGAGTGACCAGACTTCAGATTTCAATGCTTAGAGGCCAAAAAAAAACAGCAATGCAGAACCAATCATTCAACTTTGGAAGCTTATAACTACAGAACATGTCATGCGAGGCAGTTCCAGGATCTTCATACAAACCTGATTAAAACATAATCATATATCTGTTTCTTGACAGCTTTCAATGTGAGAACCAAGCCCAGCTTTTTAGAAACCATCAAGCCATAATCTTTTAAACCTGAAATTGATAAGGAACAGTCAGTAGAAACTAAAATGAGCAACCAGAAGGACCCAATTAACACCATTATCATTCAGTTCAACATGTATTTTTTGGTCATAGTGCACTGCGGTTACATAAGAACCTTTTGAAGGAGCTATGAGTGGGACATACATTAGAAACATAAGGCATGTACATGTAATGTTCTGGACCTCCAATCGGCTTCTATGTCGGCGGCGCCTTTGCGCCCATTCTACATAAGATAGGCAAGGTAAACGTTAAAATTTTTTTCAAACAGTTTTATTGTTTTAGTTACAAAGCTATGGATGTAAAGCATGCCTCGCTTACCTGAACACAGTAAATCGTTCACTCTAATCACCTCTTGACCCAATCCTTAGGTAGCATAGTAACGTGTAGGCCCGGACTACTTTGTGCGAAACAATCCAACGTATATGGAGGAAAACACTTTAGGAAAGCGATTACTTGGCATGCATGGAAAAGAAAACTTGAACCCTGAATTTAATTACCATGTGGATCCACTCACCGTAAGCAAATCCACATTGGCAACCGCACAAGATTAATCTGGAATTGAAAAAAAAAAACATAGGTCTACCCGTTGAGCACTGCCGTCCTCGGCCGAATCGGGTACGGCGGCGCTAAGCTGGCCGGTTGAAGCGGCCGCCGTCTCGTAACCCTAACCCTAACCATTGGGGCACATGTTGAACGTCATCTACATGGTTAGAAGGCGTGGAGACGCGAGAGAGGAGAAGGGAGGGGTCACCGCACCGCCGCCGCCGCCGGCGCCACCCCCGTGCCGGCCACGGATCTGTCTTGCCGAGTGGCCGTGCCAGCTGCCGCGCCGCGCCGCCGCCCCCGCCGCCGCGCCCGGGCAGCCGCGCTGCTGCCTGCCAGCGCCCGCTCCCATGGCTGGGCCGGCCGCCCGCGCCAGCTAGGAGCGGCGGGAGGTGGAGGCGCCCGGCGGCGGCGCCCTCCCGAGACGCCGGCCGCATCGGGAGAAGACGGAGAGACCGAGAGGCTTCGGTAGTTTTTTTTTTTTTTACCGTGAGGAGGGGGCCAAATATATACGTGCTGCTACAGTAAGATGAGTTAGATCCGGGCCGTCGAAGCCAAGATCAAACGGTCGGAAATCATTTTGCTACCGTGGGGCCAAGAGATTCTCCACACACAATATTACTTTTAAATGACCATATAGTGCATTTTGAACCTGATCTTGTAGGACACATGGAAATGAAGAACCATTTCACAATTGCGAAGTTCTTAACCTTTATTAACAAAGATGAAGGTCATGTTCATAGCCACATTTGGCAACCTGTCAACACCAAAGAAACAACACCAACTATAAATCTCCCTCCCATGTCGTTGTTGCTTATTAAGGCCACACTCCCAGTAACCCATTAGCTCTCCGGACATAATCACGGATTATGTTAAATGGCACATCAGCATTATACAATTCAGAATGTGCATTTTCAAAATGGATAATGGCTCCCAACAATGGTTTTGTCAAGCATCAAAACATATTCAAAGGTTTGCACTTCAATTTGGAACCAATTTACCCGTAACACTCCATATTTTATTTCTTGAAATATATGGACAGCAGATCCTACAAATAGTTACGCTTCTCCATGACCCCCAAATACTACAAGCGAGATGCAAAGTTAACTTTCATAACCAATTTCGAGAGGAATCTATCGAGGTAGTTCACGTGACAAAACTACAGATCAAACGATGCGAAATTGTAATGCTCAATGACCTATTCGGCAAAAAAGATGCGGTTCGGTGAGCTTTGAGGGCGATTTATCTTTGGAAGACGATATCGATGAGCATCAATGAAGTCAAGAACCACGATGAACTATAAAAAAGAGTCCTTTAAGCAAATCCGCGAGTCACATCTCCGCATCTCAATCACTAGCATCGCAGAAAGAAAGGATCTCATCGATCGATTAAGTGTACTCACCTTCCAAATCCAATCGACGGCGTTCTTCTGACGGCGCCAAATCCTCGGTCCCCATGGCGGCCCCGAAGCTTACGGGGTAACCCTCCGCGGCCATGTGCTCCACCTCCCTCTCCACGAGCTCCACAACGTAGTCATCCGAGAGGAAGGGGAACTCCGTCGGTACCCATTGGCTGCGACCCCGGTGGCGGAGGCGGCGGCGGTGTCGCGTGGTAAGCGTGGCGGCCGCCCAAGAGGACTCCTCCTCCTCCTCGTCCGGGCCGAGAATAGCGGCGTTGTCCTCAGCGCGAGCAGCGGACGAGGAGGCCCGATCCTAGCTTTTCGACCATGCCCCACGCCACCTACCCCCTTGGCACGAATGCGGGGCGGAGCGAAGAATGAGCAATCAATACACCGGCGAAGGAAGGTCTCTCTTCCCCTTCTCGCTAGGCGATTGCTATGGCGTTGATCCGGATCGGCGGTGGGCTCACCGCCACCTCTGCGCGCACGCGGTAGCCATGGCGATGTGTGGCGGCGCGCGAACGCGGTCGTCGCCGCGAGAACGGAGCGCCGGAACACCGCCGCGGCGTGCGGCGCCCCTCGTCGGCCCGCCACGAGGCCCGCCTACTCGACACGACGGCGCGAGTCCGCCGCGTGGACCGCAGGAGGTCGCGTCGTCGCGCAATGGGGGCGCCCCGCCGCCGCCAACCTGCGACCTGAGCGCCGCCAGCCGTTGGCAGTGCTGCGACCACGGCCGCCATGCGGGGCTCCCACGCCGAGGCCCGCTGAGAATCGAGCGAGGTGCTCGCATCCGAGCCCTCGCGCTCCTCCGCGCCGCGCGGGCGCCGGCGCCTCCATCAACCCTAAAGGCCGAAGCACCACATCGCGGTGCGGGCGCTGTTCGGGGCGGCGCGCAGGCTCCCTCGCCCCGCCAAGGCATCGCAGCCCAGCCGGGGGCTGGGCCTCCACGCCGGGCTGTCGCTTACGGGTCCTCCGCCGCCTTGACCGCCTTCGCTCGCACCACGAGAGGAGGGGGAAGGAGAGAAGAGAGGTTGGGAGCGTTGGGAGAGAGGGAGTCCGTCTCACAGCAAGAACAACGAAAAGGTGCGCCCCGTCGCCGCCGACGGCGACTAGCGGAAGCGGGGCCCGGCCATACAGCAGCATGCATGCGCCGCAGCCGGTGCCGTACAGGTGTTGAAAGAAGACTGGCCATCGTTGGATGTCCATCCGGCGCTGTAAATTTATTTTGCTACCGTGGACACACTCGCCGGCGCGGTTGCTCCACAGCAATTCTTACTTTTAAATAAGTATTGCAGGCTTATCCTGCAGCTAGGACAGTAGACTTAGACTAGACTTAGACTGCTGTTCAGCAGCCCACCTTCCTTGGTTTCAGTTCACACACAAACTGAACCACTCCTCTATGTATAAATATGCATCCATGGTAATGTAAGTTTTTAGTTCAGCTACACCACAGTTCAGTGCCTGAGTGAGTGTGTGTGTGTTGTTCTCAAGAGCACAGCAGCAGCACCAACGTGCAGCTGCAGCAACACTTGTGTGTGTGTGCTCATCCTCTCTTAGCTTGGTTTAGAGGTAGAGAGGAGGGAGGTGAGCTTGCTGCTCACCTGGATTGTGATCCCTTTGGGCTAACATTCTCGCATGATTCTCTTGACAGCAGATTAGAAAGTGATGAGCTCATGAATCACATAAAATTAAATATTTGAAACTAATCGTACGTATTAGCTTCACACTCGGCTGGTGTGAGCTGGTAAATTAGAAATCTAGATTAATGTTGCACAGAAGAGTATATTTAATCAAACAACAACATATATGACATCAGAAGCACAGGAACATTGCACATATGTTCTATATTACAATAATAGATAAATGAGCGACATAGAGGTGCATGCAAATTATGATGGCAGACAAAGCTCATATAAACACCCCCACTATGTATAAACAAATCTATTAGACAAGCAGTTTCACACAGGGCATGCAAGGTTGCTAGACATACTGAAAGCAAGCACACACATATATATTGCTGCAATCTCCTCTGTCCTAGAGTAGCTCTTGATACCTTCACCACGCACCGAATAACATGTTTGTCTTCATCTGAGGTAGCTCTTGATGACTAAGCGCTCGTGGACAAAGGTGAAAGCTGGAGGCAGGCTGGGCTTGTATACACTGCTGTGATGGTGCCCACCGTCACCTTGGTCGTCGTCCCAGCGTAGCTTTGCCCACCAAGCCTGCTCCCCACTCACCTTCAAGGCCTTGTCTGGTTGTTGGTGGAGGCGAGGGAGAAGGCGCAAGCTCCAGCACCCACGGACCTGGAACTCCTCCCACCAGGGTGCGGTGAGGATGGCGTTGCCGACGTAGAGATGCTCCAGCAGTGGCAACTCCTGGAGGCGTATCTTTTGGAGGCAAGGAAGCTGGTAGCGACAAGGAGAAGAATGATGGCCATTGCTGTAAAATATTGCCTTCAGATTGTAGCAGAAGAGGATATCGAGCGTCACAAGGCTTGGCAGCTCACAGTCACATGGCATGAAGCCCTCCAACCTTGGGCAGTGCTCCAGACGGACGTGCCTGAGTGCACGGAAGGTAGCACCACTGCCAGATGGTCTGTAGAAATGGGTGAGACTTTTGAGATAGGAGACCCATGCATTCTTCAGATTGTTCCCTAGATATGTTGCCACCTCAAATACATGTACCATGCGATGGCACCTCTTGAGCTTGCATTCCTCTAGATCATCGAAATTACTCAGGTGGCCACTGAGGCAGGTGACTTGAGTATCATCCATCATGCAGACTGACTTGGTGACCTCTAGAAGATGGGTTAGACCAGCGGGATACCGATCCACTGCTGAGATCTCCACATGACGGTCAGTCACCGGAAGGGAAGCATGCCATCCATTGACACCATAGAGAATCCCTCTGTTAGATAGCGATGGTTTACATCAGCATAGGTTGACACCGATACCTGAAGCATGTTGCTTGTCATCATGTCATCTTCGTCATTCATCTTCCTGATTCTGGCCTTAAATGATTTAACTTGAATGTAGAAAGACTTGAAAAGCTGTCCACTCCTTACTAAATTCCCAGTGCTTCTAGAGAAGCTATAAAACAATCTAGAATTGCTGGTGCTCACCACCTGAGCAATTTGTGGACTGGAATGAATTCCATTTCCCTCCAAGCTCTGATCCAAGCAAAACATATCTGGGAGTCGTTGCAGAGCATGCCAAGGAAAGCGCCTTAGAGCAGGAACACCTATGAGAAGCAACCGTCCAAGCCGGGGTAGATTAGGGATGTCGGCTGGGAGCTCCTTGATACCTGTAGCAGAAAGATCAAGCTCCTCTAAAGCATAAAGCTCCTTTAGAGTGTCCACAGACTCCAGCTTTCTACATCCATTCAAGGACAATCTCCTTATATAGGGTGCACCAACCAATGAGAATGATCTCAGGACAGGATGTCCTTCCAGTTTTAGCTCTTCCACCGTTCTGCACTCCCATCCTTCAATGTTGTTAATTAGCTCAAGTGATAGGAGCTTCTTCATGTTTTTAAATATCTCCCAGTAATGGAAATGTTCTATCCAAGTCCTTGTGAGCTTGAGTGTTGTTAGACTAGATAATGTAGCAATGGATGGCGGCAACTCCACAAGGTTGGAGCAATTTACAAGCAAGAGCTCTTGTAGACTAGGCATGTTTTGGAAGAAATCGCTATCAAAAGTTTCTACATTTGAATAGGAGAGATCTAGGTAGAGCAAGTTAATCCTATTGTTGCTATTTTTTCCAGGGAGAGTTCTTTTGGTACTTGGGAAGCTGAATGGATTTGTGAGTTTCTGGCATCCCTTGAGGAAAAGCAATTGGAGTTTTTGGAGATAGCAGATTGAAGGAGGGAGTGATTCTACTTCAGTATATGAGAGATCAAGAACATGAAGATAAGAGAGTTTGGGCAGAAATTGATCAAGCTTTGCAAAAAAGCTTGGTGAGCAATGCCTTACAATAAGTCTGGTTGGGCCCCTAGGCCCGTGGCTCAACCATTCTCTACTTATTTGCCATCCTTGGTCGTCCACAAGTGAGATCCACCTCATGTGCTCCAACCTAGGATGATGATGATAATCCCAAAGTTCATCTATAGCAAGTTTCTCTACAATGAGGCCGTGATATGCTAAGAAGTGTGCAGCTGTCTTCGTGGCATCACCAGCTTTAAAAACTGCAGAAAGAAAGGGTAGCTGCAGCAATGAGTACTTCTGAAAAGTCTTAAGGATGACATTTCCAATTTGATATACGTCATCATCATTGTATTTGCTGTGGCAGCTGTCTGTCACTTCCCCTATTCTTTCTCGGACAGTTCCTTTGGTGGCAGATAGGATACCATGGGAGGCCCATTGCCATATCAGCTCATGCTTATCTGAGGTAATATCTTTTTCCAGTTGTGGTGCACCAGAAGTCATGAGCCTTTGCACAGAAGATAGCACTTCAGATATCACAGCAGAAGTTTGAGCGCCATAACGACTGGTAACCTGAACAATTGTGAAAATTTTTTTTTTAAAAAATGCGTTTGTAAAGAGGAGAATGAAGAAGCTTGGAAGGAAAAGAATTGAAGAGGTGCAATTTTGCAAGCGAGGCAAGAGAGGAAACTGGTAACTTACGAGTCCAGTGCAGGAGCGTACAGCACGTTCTGGGTGAACTTCGTGCGCCAGTGGTGCCAGAAACTCTTCATTTCTAGATAGTCACTGACCCTTCCCCTAAGTGTGGGCTCGTTATCCCTTTCAAGCCTCTTAAGGAGTGCCGCTTTGAACTTTCAAACAGTACCGTCCCCTCTCGGGTACAGGCGATGAGCCTTCTCAAAGGCATGGAAGCGGCCTGATGACATAGTATCAAATGGTGTACGCATGCATGAAGGAATCAGTAAATTAAAGAGGAGGGAAGAATTCAAATTTTGGAGAGCTGGTGGCGGATCGACTTACAGAGGTAGGCGGCTCACGTGATGGATTGTAGTCCTGCACGTCATTGGCATACACACAGGATGGGTGTAACCTCAACGGAGTGAGGAGGGGACATACCGATGATGACTATAAATACTATGCAAGTCGTTGATCAAATTTTGGAGCATATGGCGTGGGCCTGACCACTCTTGCCCGGATAGGGATGAAGCAGCTTTGACCCATTCCACCCGCCGACAGAAGCATTACAGCGTTACAGTAGTGGAAGCACCGAAGGGCCAAAAGGTGCCAATGTTGCTTCGTCTTTGTCATCGCCGATCACATTAGACATGTGCTTAGCTGCTTGATGTAGTGAGTAGACAGTAAGGATCGATATATCATCCGCTGTAAAGGATTGGACGGCACACTTATTGTCTGATGACTCGCTATTGTGATAGACATCTGCTGAGGTGGTGGAGATGAGCCAAAAAGAGCCTTTCCACGCAGGAGGAGGAAGGCCTACCACCCCCATTGTTAAAACATCATCAGTATTGATGGGCTCGTCTAGGTTCTGAACCACAAGCATGTACCTCTTCCCCAACAGCTTCTGACGGATGTGAGGAACCATTGACCTTGATAAGTTGTGCAGTGACTCTCTGCCATCCATCCTCTCGTAGTCGTATCCGTACGTATAGTACCACCACTCATCGTCCTCTTCCTTGAGCCTAGTATATTCTTCTTCTTGGCCACGGGTGAGCAGACCGAGCTGCTCTGCCACTTCGATGGCCAGTGTATCACTAATGCTGAGCCTCGTCCTTGACCCTGGTGCTTGCTTCATGTCCACCTCGATTACATGATCAAAGGGACCATCCAGTCTCATCTTTTCCTCCCGAATGATGCTTGATATAACCTCTGTGAAACATGCTGTGGGTCCGACCCCGACATTCCACTGCACGTGCTCACAGGTAACCAGTTTTTCAGCAAGCTCTCGTATGCATTGCTGTTAAGATATCCTTTTAGCCTGAAGACACAAATATCAATCTAATTAGTCCTTGTAGTAATAACTTACGACATGCACTTTACATGTATCTTATATGTCTCATGATTGTTGGCTAGTTAGTTGAGATGATCATCTACTCTGTTTTTCCCTTCCTCGCGCTTGTTATTTCTTATTATTTGACACTTTTAAAAATATAAATAAATTAGTATTAGAATCAATATGGGTGCTAGATGAACATGTAATACCACCTTTTTCTGCATGTTTACAAACAAATGGACACCACATAAAAAACATTGCTTGAGGTTATCAACTGTTAGTTGGCGAAATCAAAGTACCGGACGGTGTGGCACTCACAATTCCACCGCCACCAGCACCACGGTGTTTGTCTGGCATTTGCAATTTTGCTACCTTTGGACTGTCTGACGTGTGTGTGCTTCACTCATCTACATTCTAGCACTGCAGTAACAATTGTCAGGTGCTTGCATTTTATCCACCACCGGACAGTCTGGTATTTGCAATTTCTGTGTGCATTCTTCAGTCCATTTACAATACGTGCGATCTAGCGCTTTGGGTGTGAAACCGATATTCATGCATGCTAATTGTTAACAGGTTCTAAATCTCAAGATAAGGAATAACTAACATATTTTTTTTTCTTTATGCTTCCCAGCATGAATATTGGAATAGGGCTCATGGCTAGAATTCTCTCTGTAAATCTAAACAAAAAATTCAGATGGTTAAAAAGAATATACCAGAAGTCGATATCTCGTAGACGATCACGCCATTTGTCCAACATTGATTGGTCCAAGGGAAATGATTCTGCCATGACGTATGTTTACTATTTGCCGTAAATTCTCAATATGCACAGAACCTGCGAGTGATCAAAGTGATTTCTTGAATTAGCTATAAACACAGAATCACATAGTTGTTGCACAAAGGGGAAATAAAGTAGTTTACTACGAGTATTTCATAAATTGCATCCCATATAGTTCGGGTTGTGTTTTTGGGGTATTTGTGTTAATATTTGAAGTTGTTTTTTTTTTGTCATGTCTACATATATTGTCAGAAGAATTACTATGTGGCTTTAAGTAATGGAGCATGAGGAAGAAGGCCCACAGTGGAATTCCACCCACATATATATAGAGGGAAAGAAAATAGTTAGATATATGTGGCATGCTAAGTGGTGCTTCTTTTTTTTTTTCCTGTTTTGGTTGTTATTTATGAGAAAATTTCAAGGTGTAACTTGTGTGATTCTCAAGCGTATATATAGTTTGGTACTGATACCTCCTTGCTTGAACTGAAGGTGGCCAATATATGTTTCTCTCACAAACTCTGCTCCGCAACCACACGTACTCTATATGAACACGAGAAAAAACATAAGCAATTCAGAGTGCATATAGTACTAACTCATAAAAACAAGAGTTTGATCTTTGGAGGTTGTTTAACACATATTTATTTTATTCACGTTTGTATTATAAACTTTTCATGTGATTAGACTAATTGTTGCTCAAAGATAACAAAGTTTACATTTTTAAATATGTACATGTCTTATATTTTAGGACAGATGGAGTAATTGATTAGATGAAAAACAATAAGCCAACAAAGACTTACATGATAGAACCAGCATATAAATTGTATGACTTTTGTCTAGATTTGCTGATCTGAAGGCTTAATTGCAGGTGCAAAAGAACACATTTGGAGATTTAGTTAGCATGCATGGGGATGATAGAACAAGAACCAGCTGGTGGGTGGTGGCAGAGCAGAACAAATGGCTGGGAACTGGGAAGAGAACGACTCTTCTCCATTGCAGCACTCTGTTTTTATCCTAGAAGATATTCTCAGCTTATAGTGACACGCAAATGTACATCTCTCCAAAAGCAAAAGACAATATTCCAAGGTTGTAGTGACACGCGAATTATACATCTCTCTGAAAGCCAAAGGATAAAGTTGATTCGTGCTGGAGGAGCATGTTCCTCAAAGAAAAAGGGAAGAGAGATGAGAGAGGAAATAAGAAGGCAGTGAATATGGTGTTAAAGCAGGATGATTTTGTCTCAAATCTTGTACTCATCATCTTTCTAGGCTAGCAAATACGGTTATTACAAGCAGCATTAGCAAAATAAAAGAAAAGAAATGGAGCTAGAGCGAAATAAAAGTTTGAGGAAGAAAGCTGCAATTGGGGGAGCAATACAAGCTGGCTTCTGCAGTTCTGGTGACCATATCATGCCAGAGAGCATCCAGTCCGTACAGAGCTAGAGTTAACGACTCGCTCTTCATTTTTTTTCCCTTGTGTTTTGTTTTACTAGTTCTTTAGAAAGAGGGGTTTTATTCTGGCCTCTTCATTCGTTCCTGTGGGATAAAAGAAATTGCCACATTCTGTGGTGTATAGCATTGAAAGTTTGAAACCTCCTGAGTCCTGAACATGATGGAACTGAAACCACAGTTTTGTCCGTGCTCCGTGTGCATAGGTTGCGCCTTCAGCTCTGTGGTGTGACCGCAGTGGAGACAAATGGAAATGACCTTAGGATCCTCTTCCTAGTTCCTATTTTGTTCCTTTTTTTCCCTTTATTTGTGACATCTCTGTAAAGGACTTTCTGTCGGATTGGAGTTGATTATTACTCTGTTCCTTGATAAAATGGCACACTGATGTTCCGTGCGTTCAAGAAAATAATTTAATTTATTTCAGTTCAGTGATCATGATCCAGCATAAAAAAGGCAGATATATCGCTGCATCACTACATTTGATTATAGTTTGTTCAAGTTACAAATGAAAATGACAGCATCATTCTTGAGTTCTGTTATGGCTTATGTTGCCAAAAAATGTTATGGCTTATGGTATGATAGCCGAAACAATAATGATTTGCACAATGAAATACGAGCCAAACATGAAGCAGGAAATCATGAAATGATGGTTGAAAAAACAGAGCCAATCTGTTATCTGCTCTCCAGTCCATACAAGCTTGCCATTTTGCTTTAGAAAGGTCCTCTTGCTCAGGAAATTGATTCATAATCAACAGTGTCTGCAGGGGGCGTATTAGCAAAAGCCCAACAGTTCACAAGAATACAAGATAGCAGTTAGGTCATGCAATAAAGTACTTCAACCACGGTCTGTCTTCAGCTGTCAGATAAAGACATCCACAGAAGTCAGGTCATTTGCCGAACACAGTTTGGACAGCTTGAATGGTCCAATGAAAAGGTACCTCGTTCATCAGACTATAAGACATGAATGGAGGTACTGGGAATTTGGAATAAAACCTGGTGATGGATACAGTTCCACCAATGTGTGGAATTCCACAAAAAAAAATATGTTTTTCCATCTGATTTAGAAATAGATTCACCAGATCATTAGATAACTAATATGTTATGTGATTCTCTCCATTGCTCCCCACCTCCCATAGAATGTTCAATAGCAGCTGTACTGAAAAATTGTGCATAGTTAGATACATAACGCGAAGAGATCCCAACTAAACACTTTCATTTAGCTTTATATCGCATGAACGAATCTATCAGAGAGAACAGCTCAGTTAAAAAAAACAGTTTTTCAGTACTACAAATACCTTGTAATTTTACTGAGAATTAGAAGTGTGACCTCATGCCAAATATGCAAATTCCATATCAAGGAAACTGAATAAATTAGTATAGAACGAATTCTGCAAAAGCTGATCTATCATCAGTGGGAACTTTTGATAACTGCCAATTCTTCTTCATGTAGACAGAAATGACTTGAGAATTATTTAAGATGCCTAAGATTCAGTAAAACTACCAGTGCAAAGTACAGTTTACAGTGGAAGAGGCTCAACCGTTTTATCTAGTATCACTAATATCCATTAATATATATAAAGCTGATGCACTTTTCTAGTTTTTCTAAGATAATAGCTAAGAGATTAAGTCAGACAGTATATTGTTCGTGTTAGGTATGAGAAACTGTATGGTATAAACCTAGTTTCTCTGGAATTTGAAAAATATGGTGTCATGTGACCAAATCATTACCTGTTACAACAAAATATATAGAAAGTCAGGAAATATACCTAAAAATTCATGGAATGGTCCCATAAGGCCATAAGAAAGTGATCAACCAAACAAGCCTACATGAGTTGGTCCCTCAACCGAACAAATCTGTAATACATTCACTAATTAGAAAGCAATTCAAAGAAGTTTTTTTAAAACTTTCAGAGATATGAAGTTTTTGTCAGTGCATAGTTACATACGCTGCAATATGTTTCAGTGAGTTTCTAATTTTCTATAGGCAATTTATGGCAACGCATCGCACATGTTTTGAAGTTCTGTGTAGTATTCACCCATTTCTACATATCTATTAAAGCATATTTATTCTTCCAACAAACTCCATCCAGGTTCTTTCTTCACATCCTTAACTGATTTTCTTATTTCCATCACACCTTCCCAGTCTCCAGAATTTGCTCGAATGTTTGACATCGTAGCAAAACACCGGAATCACAATTTTCGTCACGGATCTTATTTTCTACAAAACGTCCAAGTACAACATCATCATGAACTCTGCAAGCAGCAAGCAGCGTGCTCCACACCATTGAATCAGGTTTCACAGGCATACTTTCAATAAAACTTTTTGCCTCTGCAAGCCTCCCAGATCTACCAAGTAAATCAACCATACAGCAGTAGTGGTGCAACACTGGCTCAACCCCATACACAGTTCTCATTGAATTAAAATACTTGAAGCCTTCTTCAACCAAACCATTTCGGCCACAAGCAGACACAAAACACTCACAAGTATGACAGTGTCTGGTTTTACCCCACATCTAATCATCAAATCGAACATCGCCAAAGCATCCTGACTGCTTCCATGCTGCGCATATCCATCAACTATCGCTGTCCATGTAACTAAATCCGAACATCTATTTCATCAAAAACTTTACGAGAATCATCCAGGTTGCCACTTTTGGAATATAACTTCACAAGTGAACTGCTCACGGAAAGGTCAGACAGTATGCCTACTTTGGCTGCATACCCATGTAACAGTTTACCATAGAATGGTCTTGCCATGTTAGCACAGATGCTAATAATAGATGAGCATATAAACCTATCTATATGAAAACCGGCTGCCAACGTAAGCTGAAACAATGAGATTGCCTCCTCACAGTAACCATTTGTAGCATATCCAGATATCATTGAAGATAACATGATCTGGTCTTTGGATGGAGTTGCATCAAAAAAGTCTTCGAGCTGCTTGTACATCTTTACATTTGGAATACATGGAAATAAGGCAATGGTTAATGGACGTGGTTCCTCCACAGGCACGAAGGACATGTCCATGAACTTCCTTCCCTTTGAGCAAACACTCCGGTGTATTGCAGGCTGAAAGAATGGCACTTAATGACACATCATCCGGTGTAAAACCTTCAAGAATCATATTCCTTAACACCTGGAATGCCTCAACTGAATGGCCATGTGCTGCAAAACCAGCAACCATTGATGTCCATGACACTTCATCCTGTTCCTGCATCTCTTCAAAAACCTTGTAGCTATCCTTCAAATCCTTACATCTGGAGTACATGGTGGACAGTGCACTTGCCACAAGAATAGTGTAAATAAACCCATCTTTTATGACCAATGAATGCAGCTGTCTGCCAAGCTCAGATGAGTCAACGGAACTGAAAACAGAAGAATAGCATTTGTCATTCGGTCTTTGGCCCTGACATAACATCCTCATTAACAGCTGAATTGATCTTTGTAGGCTATGCTTACTAACCCCAGATATGAAAGCCGACCAGATGCTTCTGTTGCTAACTGTGCCAACTTCTTGAAACACCTTCTCACATAGCTGAATAGCCCCAACATTTGCATATGTGGAAATCAAAGCCTCCTTGACAACATGGTCCAAGTACAGCTCAGTCTTCATAATCATGCCGTGCACCTGGTTAGCCTCCCGTATCATGAACATCTGAGAGCAGGCGAGCAATATGCTCGTAGCCGTGTACTTGTTAATTGACACACCACTCCGCAACATTTCTATAAGCAGCAGCATTGCATTTGTTGGGTCCTCCTCTTGCACGAAACCAGCAATCGCAGTTGTCCAGGAAACCACATTCCGGATCGGCATCCTCCAGAACTCATTCATGGCAGCACCCATCTGGCCACATTTCACATACATGTTAACGATGGATGTCCCAACGAAGACATCGTACTCGGGATCACGCCGGAGCACCATCCCATGCACCGCCCTCCCAACCCCCAACTGTGCACCAGCCGCGCATGCGCTGAGGCGCCCCAGAATAAGTGAACGAGTTGGGCTCGCAGGAGGAACCCCTCACCATGTCGCGGAACATCTCGACTCCGAGCGCGTGTTCACCGTTGCGCGCCGCCCCGGAGATAGCCGTGTTCCAGCAGACCACGCTGCCGCGATCCCCGTCCTCGAACGCCCGCAGCGCGTCGCCCAAGCGGCCGTGCTTGGCGAGCAGGTCCACCACGGTGCTGCAGATGTACGCGTCCCGCGAGAGCCCATCCTTCCAGGCTGCGCAGTAGAGCTGTTCCGCGAAGGCGACAGGCGCGGAGGCGGCGGCACAGGCGGCCAATGCGTTGCCATAAGAGAACCGGCACCAAGCGGAGGCAGACCCGCGGCGCGTGCACGGACGAAGCCTGCGAGTGCGGGGGAGGTGCGCGAGGCGGTCCGCGGCGGGGCGGCGCGGCATTACGTCGAGCAGCTGGTGGGCGCGCGAAGCAGGGGCGGAGTATGCATAGAGGCGGCCAGGTTGTGCGGGCATCTATCACAGCCGCAGCCCGCGGCAGCCTAAATCGGACGCTCCAGGTGGGTTGCCGAGCAAGGGTGCAAAGGGGTAAAGCTCTGGTGCATCTCTAAACCTAGAGATACCAGAACTAAAGAGGAATTGTAACCAATTTGTATCCCTAGTGTCGAGTAAACCAAAAATAGCCTCTGCAATGTGGGTAGGAATAGATGCTGCTACCCTACTACACATAATTCTTTTTGGTTTGGTGAGTGAGGCACTATGAAAAATACACCAACCAAGCTTCGTGCCCTACTCTAGTGATGGGTCCCCCCCCACATGCACGGGGTCTCAACGATGGCGAGGGGTGTATTTTTCATCATGGATCTACAAATTAGGGTTTTAGCAGACACACCACCACCACCCAAAACTCTTGCAAATCTAGAAGAGAAGGGGATTGGGGAGGCATATAGTGAGGTGGCGGCAGGACATTTTAAGGGCTCTGTCAGCGGTGGAGGTGGACGAACTAGGTTGGGGCGAGGGGGTCGCGGTAGTGCTCGCCTGCAAGCATGACCATGGGCACGTCAGGAGGGACGAGAAGGCGGTCACTACAAGCACACTAAGGGTTTCACTCAAAGCTCCAACGAGACCCTAGCGGCGTCCGCGACAAGGTGATGGGCGGCGATGAGAGGGGGAGGAGGAGGTTGTTGTGGCGGCGCTAGGGTTTTGTCTAAAGCTCGACAAAACCCTAGTGTACCATGGTGAGGCGATGGGCGAAGGCGGGGGGCAAAGGTCATCAGAGAGGGAGAAAATGCTAGCAAAATCACAAGGGAGGAAGAAATCGTATGTCAAATTAATCGGCGGCGCAAATGGCCATTAGCGACATCCAATTACATTGTTTGATTTGAGGATAGAGAACACTAAAAACTATAAGAGGCATTTATCTTACTCTCTTTTTTTCTTGTGCCTATGCACCCATTACGCCTCCATCCTCGTTAGTCTTGTTTGTCCGTGACTTTCCGAACTACAGTGAAAAATAAATACTCATGACTCAAAATCCAAAAATTTTGTCTTATTAAGGTATGTGTGTAAGATAGTTTTCTTATCCATAGGTACGTATGGGTACGGGTATGGTTATACACTACCTAAATCGAAAAACTCATGGTTATATATGTAATGCGACTAATTCAAAGCCATCATTCAATCCAACCTAACGTAATAATAGTTCAAAATTGTACACGGACATGGTTATGGGTTTCTTTGCGTGTACAAAAAATTGATATAGATAGATATGGATGTCCAGTAAAAACTCATGGTCATCCCTTTCCCTGAGATCATCCACGCAAATCTATGCTCAAACACAACGCTCTTGCATGAGCCTAGATTACGGCATAGTACCTAGATGCGTGAACTCCACAAACCCCCCAAGCGAGACAGGTGCCGCGATAGAAACATATTGCTAACTTAACACACGGACAAGTTCGAATAAGAGCTATTTGCAACAAGCATGAAAGAAACACAACGAAGCCCAACTCATGTGAACTCATTTAGCGAAGTGAACAAAAAAGCAACAGGGGGATCATATGTCATCTCATAATCTTTGACATCACAATGGTTGACAGATTTCAAGGTACCCTAGAAAGCAGGTTGTCGGCTCAAGACATATTAGAACACAGCTAGAAGAGACTAATAAGCCATTGATCATCACCATCAACAAAAATATCTTCCCTTGTTTACGAGAAGAGTGGTCCACTACATTTTGAGTTACTTTGAGGAAGTCTTGTCTTTGGTCTTACGTAATTTCAACACCTTCTTGACAATCTTACGCTCTTCAACCCGAGGAAAGCACGGATGATCCTGCAAGCATGTGGGGTTGCACGGACGAGTTAGGAGGTTTGCAACATGGGGTTATCAAATCCAAAGATACTGAAAATATTTGCTAACCTTTCTCTAGCTGCAGTCCCGAGAGAACTCCACCATAGGGGCGGTTCACGATTCTGCGGTTCCTAGGCAACTGGACCTTTTGTACTCAGCCGGGCCTCGGATGGGGGAATCTGAAATGAAAACCATCACCGGTGTGAGCAATAAGAATGGACTACCATATCACGGACAAATAATAATAAGGCAAATTGTAAAACATGAAAACACATTCTCGAGAATCAAATCAAGGATAGCATCAACATACCATGATCAAATACATTAAAGGGATTCACAATATAGAATTCCAACAAAATATGAATCGATCACCATTTTCCTAAGAGGAAATTTTCATGCTAATGCAACAATGTCAACATTGACTGTTTTACTATTGTGGTGCATTTTTTTCCCCATTTGGAACTAGAATTACAATGCCAACCTTGCGAGAAGTGCATAACAAACTGAACTTAAGAAGAACTACCAAGATTGCATCCTCAAATGTTTCAGCTATAAGATCTCACATTACTACGAAGTGCACATATAAAATACGTGCACATATAAAATACTTACCTAGAAGGTATCTTTGTATAAGAATCACCTCTGTACAAACAAAGTAGTATGAATGTATGAGAATACATAATATTGTCAAAGCAAAGTTAGGACTTGTTCGTTTTGTGCCCGACCCCTAGCTTTCAACAAAACTCAACCGGATATAGTGAGCCATAGCCTCCATTACATGACAAAATACAGAGTTTCTATGAACCTCAGTACCTCATGCATGTGCAACTAATTCCGCTACATTTTACGAACAGATTACCCTCCACCCTGATTTCCCCACCACCGTACCTACTCCCAACACAAATCACCCTACGAGGGCCGCAAGAGTAACTGAACAATCGTGAGCTACGCCCCACAAGTATAAGGTACGTTATGCTGAGATAAAAGTGGCAACTCACCCCGGATCTTCTTGCTTGGGTCCACGGGCACTTGGGTCCGCCGGCTCTCTTCTTGGTATCTTGGTACACGAGCTTGCCACCTGTGACCCACGAGACCACAACCCGATCTAGAACATCAAAAACACACCCAAAGCGGATATGAAAGGAACCACCGAAAATGGAATTGAAAACAAAGAGGATATGATGGGAAGAGGATGAGATCCGTCTGCCGGGGTCTTGGCGACCAGCGTCTGTTGGACTTTGTGGCATAGCCGTGCCGTAAAACTTGCGGTAGGTCGGGCATTATTTGCACCATCTTGCCGCCGTCGCGCGTGCCGCCGGTGGATAAACCCTAGTGGGAGGCTGGAGCAGAGAGGCTAGGAGGAAGAGAAGGGAGGGCGTGGCGGCGGCAAGGGGTATAAATGGATGTGTCGCTTGGGCTGACCCTAAATCGGACGGGGGATACATTTGATGAGATAATGGGCCGGACCGAAGCAACTAGGCTCTACGGGCCACCTTCTCCAATCACCGGGTCTTCCATGGCGCACCTCTCTGCCATCCACTTTATTTTTTTTTAAAAAAAATCAAAAAGCCCAAATTAAGCCCTTTTCCGTCTTAGGTTCAATATATCTTCCCCTAAAAATATATATATAATCCTTCAACTCTCGAAATGGTCAAACCTCGCCTCTCAAATTTCGATTTTGGTTTAATTTCATCCTTAAGCTGATGCGGCGCTCCATGTTGACAGTCCCAGTTAGCAAAGCCTAGTGGTGAAATTGCGTTGGTTCTAACCATGAGACATTACAGAAGTTATTCAAATTTTGGTCGGATCAATCATATGTTCTTTCTTTTGTCGCTATATCCTTCGTGCTCAATCCTAGTTTCATTGGAAATGTGTGTACCATCATAATGTTGTTGAAACCAAAATGCAATGAACTTGAGTGTAAAAGGAGCAATACTACCTACACTTGCAATGCCAACTGACAACACTCGCCTATTTTAGCAAAGCCGACCTCATCTTACTCCTTGGGTCATCAGTCTTGATAAATTTCACTAAGAAGGCTTTTCTCACCCACAGGTGGAGACAAAAAAATGATTTAATGCCTTTGTCCTCTTCATTGTACATCATTAGAGTTAATCACTCATTCATGAAACTTTTCAACCTGGGAGAGTTCAACTTTTAAAAAATAAAAATAGAATTTGGATTTTCAAGAATGGAGAATTTACCAAGGCTGAAGTCAGCCGCTTAAGTGTCTTCTTGTTGGCTATGCCAATAGGCGAGTAGTACTGAAGCCTGACAGCAACTGTGTGGACAAATTAAACGGCGCAACTGTGTGGTCATGACCAAACACATCCTGAACGCTGCCAATCTGTATCTCGATATCACAGCCTACACGTCTGTTAACGTTGCCACCCTAGGATCTACTTACTCTCTAGCTTGTACTGCTGTCTACTGTTGAGCCTACTCAGCTGCATCTCAGTTTCGTACGTTAGCTTTGAGTTATGAGATGTGTGTTGCTGTCCCTGTAATGTACAGTGTTTGCAGCAAGTACTTGGGTTGTTATAGATCAGCTAATGTGAGGTGGTCATTATATGACTCATGTGGCGAACAGAAAGGCCATAAGAACTGCTCATCCAGGGACAGGAATGACAGTGCAGTTAAAAAATGTCTTGCAGCCTTGCAGCACAGTTGGGATGGACCAGTGGTAAAAGACTTTTTTTTGAAATGCCAGTGGTAAAAGACTGAAAATGGGCATCCAATAATCGGATGCTACTTGTTGGATGCCTGGATTGCAGAACTTCTTGGTTAGGACGCGGTGGTGTTCAGATGGTGTGGCGACAGGAAAGAAGACGGTTCATTCTACTGATGAAGAGGCAATGGACAATGTACATTGCGATGACTGTAATTTCTAAGTGAGCCATGGGCTCAATTTATGAAGTTACAATTATAATTATGATGAACCTGCGTATAGAAAACTGAATTACCAAAAGATTAGAAAAAAAAATTCCTATACCAGTGGCCGTGGATTGATTACAAGGTGAATATACCTTTTTTTTATCGAGCAAAAGGGAACAAAAGAAAAGAAGAAAAACATATATATGTACTCTCTCAACAGGGAAACAACAAAAATGAAGCCTCCCTGTGGATCCTCCTATGATCTACAAGTATGATCTTGTCGAGCTTCGCCTTGCACCACTGCAGCTGCTCGCTGGTGATCCTCGGCATCCTCAGCACCCGCGCCACCAGTTTCATGTCCACCTGTGAGAAGAAGAGGTTCTGGTTCGATCTGTCCTCCTTGGGCTTCTTAAACTTCTTCACGATGCAGTTGCCTGTCCTGAGGAGGTCCTTGAGCCTCTTCTCTTTCTGCAGCACACACGGTTCAGTTTCAGATACCACACACACAAACATCGTCACGCAACTAGCACTCCTACACTTACTGCTAGTACTGTATCAAATCATATAAATTCGCCTGCAGCACTTCACTGTGTTGCAAACTTACCTTCTGTAGCGTGGAATGGATGTGCGCCATGAGATCATGATCCATGGGGTCCTGGAGCTCGACATGGGTGCTCGACAAGCCCTTGAGCACCGATGTCGTCGTTGCCTCGACTCTGTCGGCCTTGATGAACTCCCACATGATGTGCATCGCCTCTTCCATGATGTCCTCCAGCTCCTCGCTGGTTATCACGTAGTTCCCCTTGCGCTGATCCTCCATCCTGTCCTTCAGGCTGTCCTCTGCAACCCAAATTGCAAGCATCAGTGCCAATGTTTGTTTTCAGTGAAAATGCAGGACAAACATGGATAAACTAATCTCAGCTCTGACTGAATTCTGAAATGGTCCTAACCTTTAATCACGGGCACTTGCAAGAGATTGCGAAGAACACATCGGTTGTTGATGTAGTTCGGCAGCCTAGGGCCTTTGAAGGATTCGTCCTCGACGAACCTCTGCACCACGACCTGGAACTGCTGGAACTCTCCGGCCACCTGGTTGTACTGGTGGCTGTGGTAAGGGTCAGACTCCGGGAGGTCACGGGCCTGCTCATACTGCCACCGGAGGAACTCCCATGACAGGCACATCTGCCCGACGTACACCGTCTCCAGATCATAGCGGAGCTCCTTGAGGAACCGCTCTGATGGGTCCTCGGGAGATCTCCGACGCGATGGCCGAAAATTGTGTGACAGGATGGATGCCACCGTCGGCGACAGGGACTTCATAGAGTTGGTGGTGGACTGTTGGGGCCCTCTGAGCTGTAGGAAATCTGCAGCCAAATTAAAATAGACCTATATCAGTGCCTTGTAAGAGGATACCATTTTTTGGAGCATTCTTAATTGAGGGAGGGAATTTTATTACTTAAAACAAGATATATTTGTACAGTCATCCCCTTTTTTTTTTTTCCAAAAAATGCAGATGAAGCTTGATGCTTTGACAAGCTTTCTTTTCTTGATGCATGCATATATAATTGAAGACAATGATAGCTAGGTAACTCAAGAAGAAGCTACATCAATCCTGAACTAGGTTTAGCTGATTGTTACAAAAAGTCCTAGCAGAGTGATTCTTCACTGGTATTTTAGACTTGCAGCTTCCTTTAATTACCATAAAGAAATTCAGAAGTAAGCCTAGCTTAACTAACCGGGGTAAGATGTGTGTTCATATGAATAATCATCAAGATTCAAATTCTCCATCAGCTTGAATTTGTGTGTATATTTTCTTCTTAGTTGATGAAAATCCACCTAGTTTTTTATCAAAAAAAAAAAAAAAAAAAAAATCCGCCTAGTTGCATAGGTTGATCACATTTTCTTTAATGCATCTTTTCTTCTTCTTTTGGTTAGAATGCAGTTCTTGATTCCTATCTCTGAATCAAATGGGTCAATCAGAAATAGTTTTCCGATTGCACCCAACTAATTAATTAAGTGCTAAACACTAATGGAATCAGAGATAAGCAAAGGTAAATATGTTTACGTCTAAGAAATCAAGCATACCTATTGCATACATCTTCTGGTAGCACAAAATGTCAAACTTCCTCATCCTCTCCCTGTAACTCTTGTAGAACTTGTTCAGCTCATCCATTGGGTCTTCACGGAGGAACTTAGCATCGATCCTCCATGGCTTGAGGTCCTCCATTGGAGCCTTTGGTGTCTCCGACTCCTCGAGGATTGTGGGCAGGCCGATCGACCGGACCTTTTTCAGCTCAAGCTTCAGCTGCTCTATCAGGTCCTGGTGCTCCCACAGTGACTCCAGCTCGTCCTCCTCCTCATCTGTCAAATCCTTCCACTTCGCTTCCGGATCCTCCCCGTCTTCGTCATGTACCTTTGCCTTCCCGGTGACTGAAATGTATGCCTGTCGAGCTGCATTGTCAAAATGATCATTTGCGCTGTCTTGTTCCTCATATTCTCCGGTCTCTGAAATGTTCTTCGCGTCAGGAACTACTTCATTCCGATGGTCGGTTAGACTGAATTCTGGAACGCTCTTGGCATCAGAAACTGCAGCATATCGCTGATCATTTTTAGTGCTGAAAGTCACTTTCTTCTGGTTAGAAACAAGCTCGTTTGAACGATCAGTTGTGCCCACATATTCTTCCTCTGCTGTATCCAGGCCTTCCTCATCAGCATGGACAACTGGGAGTGGCTGGTCGTTTCTGCTGACAATCTCTTTCCAAACATCAGAAATAAGCTCATGGGAGTGACCTCTCGTACCAACAAATCCTGCCTCCGGAGGCTCCGGCCTTCTTCTGTCATCAAATACTATTTCATATGACTGATCGCTTTCGCTGGCAGTTTCCTTCCGGTCGTCAGAACTGTGCTCAAGTGAATGATCAACCAAACCAATAAACTCCTGCTCCGATGGCTCCGGACTTCTCTTGATTGGGCCGCCATCTTGATCTGATGGCACGACAGCTAATTCTCTCGCAGAGACTTCGTCTGGACTTCTTTGAGCATCAGGAGCAGCAGCTTCACCTCCTGAGTGATCATTTAGAGTGGTGATTTCCTTCTCTGAATGATCCAGACAGTCGTCAGCAACAGGAGCCAGATCATAGACTGGTCCAGATTCTACCTTGTCGCCGCCCGAGGAGTGCTCGTCATCGTCGCTCATGTCGATGCCCACCTCCTCTTCCGCCGTGCTTCTCTGTTCGATGTCCTCCTCATCATCATAGTGTGCTTCAGCTTCTCTTGTTACCTTCTCCTCGTCCTCTTTGTACACGACGTCCGGCGACGGGCTGCGAGACCACATGTCCTCAGGGAACTTGGGAGAACCATCGGGAATGGTGTCTGGTGAGACCTGCCGGACGGAGCCCGGCGACACTGTCGTCGCTGAGTCCTGGTAAGACGGCTCCAGCTTGGACGCCGCCTCCAGGGCTTCGATCGCCTTGAGCATCTTGGCCTTGTAGCTTTTGAGGTTGCCGGAGTCGCGCGCAGTCGCCGGGAAGTCCTTCTCTGAGAGGAACCAGTCGCTGTCGGAGTCGACGACGAGATCCTTCACCGAGTAGCCGTCGCTGGCGCTGGACTCGGAGTCGGAGTCGCCGAAACCGGAGAACTCCGACGCGAAGCTCATCCTCGCGCCGACGGCGCCGCTGCCCATGGACGCGACGGATGGGGAGCTTGCCGGCTTCGGCTTCAGCGACGGCGCCCTCTTCCCGGACGACGCGACGCTCTCGCACACGTCGGGCTCGTTCACCGGCCGGAAGTCCCTCTCCGTGAGGAACCGGCCGCTGCGCGAGGAGACGACGTCGACCACCCGCCGCTCCTCGGGCTGGTGGTGCGACGGCAGCGGCGACGGCGGCACGAAAGACTCCTGGACGCGCACCGTCATGGCCTCCGGCTCCCTGACGAACCCCGGAAGTCGCGCTCCGTCAAGAACTGATAGTTATGCGTGGTCGCGACGATCGTCGGCGGCGATGATGCCTCCTGCACAACCTCCTCTCTGCTCTTCTCTTCTACAACCTCCTCTTCCACCAAGAACTCTGCTTCCTCTGCTTCGTGTTGCTGTTCTCGCTTCTCTGCCGATTGCAACTGAGCGAATGGTTCCTTGTCTTCCTCTCGTTCTTGTGCGTCCTCTTCTCTTCTTGCTGCTGTGAATTCTCTCGAAACCGCCACCGCCGTCTCTTCTCTCGGTGCTGTGAATTCTCTCGAGACCGCCGCCGCCGCCGTCTCTTCTCTTGGTGCTGTGATGAATTCTCTCGAGACCGCCGCCGGCGGCTCCGCTGGAATTTCGGGCATCTGGTTCTGAAACTTGAAGCTGAGGCTCGTCGTCGTCCCCGCCAACGCCGGCTCCGGCGCAAACGGCTCGTGCGCGACAATCTCGCGCGCTGTGCCGCCGTTGTACTCTCCGCCGGTGGCGTGAACGCCGTTGTAGTCGTACGCGGTCGTCATACCCTCCATGAAATCCTCCTCGGTGGCCTGCATGAAGCTGAAACTGCGCATCATCTCGAGAACCCGGTCATCGCCCCTTCCCGACGATGCCTCCCTCTCCTCGGCGGCACGGCGGGCCTTCTCCCTCTCCTTCCTCTCCCTCTCCCTCTCCCTTCTCCTTGTCGTCGGCCCTGCAGTCACAAGGGAAGAGACAACGAAGAAAGAGCCCATCAACAAAGCCGTCGGGCCAACGAACGAACGAACACGCCGATCGAGACGACCGACCGATCAGAACTCATGGTTGATGAATGAATTTTATTTACCTGGAGCTGGAGGAGGGCTTGGACGACGACGACGAGCCGGAGACGAAGTGGATGACGGCGACGAGCACGACGGTGAGGAACCAGAAGAAGAGGGGCGACGTCGAGTACCCCACCACGGTGCGGACGAGTCCGTACGAGCCTTTCGCCGCCGCGGCGGCCGGGGCGCTCACGCCCGCACCGCCACCTCCGGCGTCCATGGCCGGACCCACGACCATACGCCCGGCGCGGCGGCTGGGCTAACCCACCATCCAAGAAGGCAAACACGGTAGGAACGGAAGCCAGGTACCCTCGGGTCAGGGTACGTAGCGGCGGGGCAACGGGTCGGGACGAGCTACCGAGGGACCCCTGCCTACTACCGCGCGGCGCTCGCTCGCTTTCTACACCGTGCTGCCGCGGAAGAAGAGGGCGCGCGCGACGACGAAGAAAACAACGCGTCACCAGCCGTATCGAGCGGGGCAGGGGCAGTGGAGACGAGAGGAGGAGGACGACGAAAGATAGAGGGCAGCACCGCAGCAGGGCCGGGGGATCGAGAGCGACCGGCTCGGATGGGGGGCTCCTCCGACGGCACGCGCCAGGGCCGGGCTTCGGCTTCAAAAGAGACGCGCTACAGGGGTCGCACCTACACATTGACGTTGACGTGACCCCGCCGGCCGAAGGGGCCCTTGCCGATTGCCGTTGCCGGTGGCCTCCGCTCCGGGGAGATTTGGGCGGGTGGGGCGTCTGCTTCGCGTGCGACCAGGTGTCGCGAGGGGGTTAGGTTAAAGTGGTGGAGGATGACTGGGCCAAATAACAACCTCTGACCTGACCCGAACGCCGGTGCGGTGCCGTCCTAACCCCAAACGACCCTGGCGCTGCGTGCGTCGCCTTCCCTTTTCTTTCAAAGAAAACCCCCGCGTTTTTATGCTTTCCTTGTATGAACTTTGGTGGCTTTGCACGGCACAAGAAAGCAAGACTCGGCGACGACGGGCGGTGGTGTGCGCGGCTGAGCGTCTCCGCCGTGCTCAGCCCACACGAGTAAAGAACGGCACATATTGAACTCCAAAAAAGAACGGCACGTATAGTATATAGTAGTAGCACATCGACTTTTGTATTCCGTGCCCATCGAACGATTGGTCTTGATGGAATCCACCTCAGGAAAATATGTGGAAGGAACTTAATTTTCTATATACACCTTATAAAACTTCCAATGATAGTTAACTGGGTATACACACCTTCCATATCGCGTCATTGGTTGCCTTTTCTTGCCGAGTGGTAGCGTTGCCACCTTCCATTTAGGATCATCGTTTTTTTATTACTGTTTGCCTTTTCTTATGGCCCAGAGATTCTTGTCACGCAATAATGAATTGCATCCACCATCAAATGCGTGTGGGATATGAGATTCGCTTCTTTTTATGATGCATCCGTGCGGATTGGAAAAGGATGCTAGCTATGGAGTTCACTCATGCCTCCTTTACGTCAGCGATTCGTAGTCTAGCCATCAGTACTCGGAACGCACATAAACTTTTCTCTAATAAGATTAAAAAAACTTTTTCTCTAATCTTGGTGTTCCACTTCCAAGTTGCTAAGGAATATGGGGTATAAAAAAATAACACAACTGTTTAACCTACAACAAATCATTTCATGATTCCATAGTCCTAGCCGAGAGGCTAAAAACAAATCGCGGATAGATTGAATGACCAAACCTAATCGCAAACCACTCATGGTTTGATATTAGGGTAAAATTAACTATAATTACATAATCATTTAGGAGTAATTAGTTTTTTTCTCACAAGTGAAGTATAGACATGTACATTAAAATATTTCAAGTGCTTTTATGTTTTAAGAAATCAAAACAAAAATTAGAAAATGCCTTGAACAGGCCCATGGAAAGTCTCACAATGACATAAAATTTAAAATTGAGTTTCCATATTTTTCATGTAGAATTATATGTCATACTCGCCTTTGACTGGACTGTAGTAAGAGAAGTCTCACAACTACCTTAAACAGACCGGCATCGTGACGCCTTTGGCGTAACGTTTCTTGTTGGAGACATTGCTTTGAAGCCCACTCTCCTTTTAGGTTCAAGGTTGAAAAACCTTGTCCTAGATTTTTCATTGATGTTGTTGGTATCTACAGACGTCAGATCTCTCTTAGAGGCATCCCTTAGATGAAACACTACTCCCTTTATCTTGTCATGGCGTGGTGTTTTTTTCCTTGCATCATTGTCCTATAGTTGTCTAGCCATTGATTACTTTTATGTGAGAGTTTTGTGGTAGTTGTTTACCTTTATGTGAGAATTTATGGAGGTCTTGTTTTTTTTGTTGTTGTGTACGTTGTTTCTTCTCCACTAATATATGTGTAGTATTTTTTGTTGGTTGTTTTTTAAAATAATTTATTAATTTATAATAGTTGCTTTGTAAGGAGGGAACATTTGATTTGATACCATATTATCATTGTCTCTTATTTTTCTTTTGATTTGATACAAATATGCAACATGTACATAGAAGAGCACGCTCTGTAGGGATGAAAGTGGTACGGATAATCCTCCGCACCGATCCGCTCCGAATCCGAATTTTAAGGATGTGGAGATGTTTTTTAATATCCGTGCGGATGCGGATAATCCGAATCCGACTATATGCGGATGCGGTGTTGGATATGGTATTGGCAAAATCCGACGGATATAGATTATCCGATAATTAAACGCGGATTATCCGACTCTTATAATAGGATATCCGAATACTTTAAGCAACCCAAACAATATTTTAAGTATATTTTTGCTATGTAGAATGATATTCTAATGATTGCCTATTTGCCTAATTTAGGTGGCAGGCATTAGGCAACGGAGATGGCAGATGGGTCTCTTGTGATTGTCTATTGACTATTTTTTTTTTTTTTTTCCTAATACGTTCTCACGCCGACGGAGATGGTAGAAGCCCGGTGAGACATGTATTTTCCTATGATTGTCTATTGTCACGCACTCATGCTAGCGGCCGGCCAATTCCTCTCGTGTAGTTAAAAATCCAAATTTAGAACTTGTATTAATTTTGTGAGCTCCTAAATCGGTTGTGGATTGATGGCAATTATTCGAGTTGTATTGCCGCTTTAGGACTTTGGTTAAAAAAATGTTTCTCATTATAAAAAACAACATGTAATAATATATTATCCTACTTCTAAAAGTCCGCTTCCGCTCCGACACCGGTCCGAACCCACACCATTTCCGACATACTAAAAAATCCGTATTCGCATCCGAATCCGCATGATATCCGATCTGCTCCGAAACCGATTAGAAAAAGAGTATTAGGATATGAGAGAGTCATTATCCGCTCCGATCCGATCCGTTTTCATCCCTAACGCTCTGTACTCCCTCCGTTTCAATTATAAGTCGAGTTGACTTTTTTGGTCCATCCACAAAAAAAAAGTCAAAGCGACTTTGGGACGGAGGGAGTAGACCGCAGCCAACCTGATCTAACTTGATGTGTGTACGAGTACAATGACCCATTGGATGTAAGGATCCCAAAGCTCACAGGACGCAGTTGGACCATCGTTTAATTCAGACTTGGCTCCAGACAACCAAATAATTAATATGTTGGATGAGTATACAGTCATTTGGTCAACCAAACAAACTTATTCTGTGGCTGATAAACTGGATGATTTTGATTTGTTGTGAGAAAAATATTGTATCATGTCTGTGAGAAAAAACATTGTGCCATGCCTGATGACCCTGGCTCAAGGTCTGTCCCAGCTCAATCAGCCATATCGGAATGAGCCACCTCGTCCACACCTGACGATGCCGTCGCCGAGAGGCTTCTCAGCCACTTCAGGGGCTCGGTTCTGCACTACAAGCGCGAGGCAGCCCGTATTCTCTGTCCCCGGGCCCCAGCCCTATCCGCGACGTGGGCCGCAGTGGTGGACGTGCTAGTAGTCATTGACCGGCCTGCTGGCCTCTTTCTTTGCTTTAGTCGCTCTTGTTCTCCCTCTTAGCATAACCCTCTAAGCTCCACCGTTCAAGCCGGTGCCTTCTATTAGTGTGTTAGCCTCGTGTGCCCCCGTGCAGCTCGCTAGGGGGATCCACTAGGTTGTAAAAAAAACTTTTCCAACTTCTCTTAATACCGAACGGGTCAAAGTGTCTGGTTTCGGAAAAAAAAAACCTAGCTCAAGGTCTGTCCCAGCTCAATCAGCCATATCGGAATGAGCCTGGCTCTCCTCGTCAACAAGCCTGTCACGCCTGACATTGATCCTGAGATCATAATAGTATTCCTGCAATATTTTGATGCCGAAAGGCATTGCCTTCCTTTAAAAGATTGAGTAACTTTGGAAGAAATTTTCACTACTTTTTTTTTTCGAAAGCGGGACTTCACCCGTACTTCATTAAGAGGAAAAGGCCAAAGAAAGGCCGAAGCATTTACAAAAGGCTCAACAAGTAATCCTAGGATTACCCACGGAGCCTCAAACACGAAACTAACACACAAACAAAAAGCAAGAATACATGGGGAGGGAGAAAGAGGACCCAACACCAATGTCCTAACCAACTAGACCTGCAAAAAGAAATCAACACATAGGTCGCCGCTTTCAGAAGACGGCTGCGGTGGCAAAGCATCCACCGGAAGGACCATCGGCAGCTCCAACAGCGACTAGGTAGTCGCCAGGAGCCGAAAAAGAGAAAGAAACGACACTCCAACAACGACCAGGTAGTCGCCGCGAGCCGGAGAGCTCGAGATCGCACTCCAACAACGCCATGAAGCCGTTGTGAGCCGAAAGGAGAAAAGAGCGGCACTCCAGCAGCGACCAGGTAGTCACTACGAGCCGAGAGCTCGAAAGCATCGGCACCCCAACAACGGCCGGGAAGCCGTGTGGGCCGAGCGAGACAACGACCATCGGCACTCCAACAAATGCCGAAGCCGTGTGAGCCGAAAGGACAGCGACCATCGCACTCCAACAGCGCCGTAGTAGCGTGAGCCGAGCAAAGCGACTGCGGCGGCAACATCAACTAGACAGGCAAACCTAAGTGAAGATAAAATGAAGGACATGCAGGCCAAGTAAAGAGAGGACCGACTCCGGCAAGAGAAGCGTAGGGTTGCAGCAGTGCCCGAGCGTTGCCTTCAGGGAAGGGATACGACGCCCGTGAACGCCGCCAACGCAGAGATAGCACTGAAGGGTCTTTCGACCCAGCCCGCAAGAACCGCAACTCCGCGACGACGCCACCAATCTTCGCAACGCCACGTGCCGGGCGAGGTGGTTCGGCATGCCCGCACGCCACCACGGTAAGTCGTAGAAACGCGCCACGCCGCCGGCGAAGACACGGGCAGCATAAAATTACCTTTGCCCGCCACCACGGCGGCACCACCACCTAAACACGACGGAACGAAGAAGACCACGGTCGCAAAGACATGCCGGGCTATCCTCCACCGCCGCTGACCACCCAAGCGATCCGAGTCGCAAACAAGCGCAGCCCTCACCGGCCGCGCAGCGTGTCGAGCCGCCCAGCCCGCAGCCACGCATCTAGAGGAGCAGCGGGGGCCCATACGGCGCCCGACGCCCGGCGCCCAGGCGGGGGTTGGGGCGGCGAATCCGGCGCGAGGCCTGGGATCCGGCGTCGGGAGGTCGGATCCGCGCCGCGGTCCGGCCGGCGGCGCCGAGGTCGGCGATGGCGGCCAAAGCCCAAGGGAGTCGGACGAAGAACGCCCAGCCGGAGGCGCGATCCGCCCAAGATAGCCCGGATCCGGTCGCAGAGGGCCATCCGCGCCGAAGCCGCCGGGCGCCGCAGAGCCGGAGTCGGCGTGGGGTTGGGGGAGGGGGGGCGATGGAGGGCGCGGGGAGGGGAGGGAGGGTGCAGAGGGGGGCCTGCTGAGCTGGGCTCTTCGGCCGCCGCCGCCGCGCCGGCCGAGGAGGCGGCGGCGGCGGCGGCCGGGCTGGCGAGGAGGGGGAGGGGTTGGGCGGCGGCGGGTCCCGGCGCCCTCGAGGGAGACGACGAGGGAGCGGTTGCACAAAGAAAAATTTTCACTACTCATTCTTCAAATTATTTTGGCTCGAATTCCAAAACGAAACACGTAACACAAAATCATTAATAACCACGCAAAAAACCACTGAAAGAGCAGCTACTTTCCGACGACCGATGGCGCACGCAAGACAGACAATGGCGCCACACCTCACGCCGCATCGCCTCGACTCCATCCATCACGACCAAAATGCATCAACCATACAAGTCCAAAATCACATGATGTCGAATCATGCGCCCGAATCCGCTAAACGCCGCAGCCCTCAACCGACCGATCCTACTCCCCGCCGCTGCTCAAATCCAAGCAAGCGCTCCACCGTATCGGCACCTCTCCGATCAGTCCAAATCGCCGCCACGGGGCGCGGGCAACACGCCAGCGTACGTCCGCTTGCCGGCGTGTGGGAGTGGGAGTGACGAGCTAGTGAGTGAGGCGGGGACAAAGCGGGGACGGCGTGCTCTACGGCCGACGGGCTCGTGGTCCATGGCCCCGCCCGCGCGTCGGCGTCCGCGCACGGGATCCGCGGGAAGTGCCACGCGTGCTGCGCAGCGCAGAGGCACAGCCCGGGTTCCGGGGTCACAACTTCTTCGCCGGCCAAATTTCGCGGGACATTTCGCTCGCCGAATCGTCTGCACCTACAGGTAGACTTGGACTTTCTGCACGTCGCATGTAATACAAATCCTGAAGATTTGAACCAGGAACATGTGCAAAAGGCGACGGCAAAGAGTGCGTTAGATACATCAGCATCACTGCATCTCTTGGTGCCGCACATCGAATAATTAGTCCGCTAGTACCCAGTCTCACGTAGCAGAATAGAAAATTACGCGTCGAAGAATTGTGTACTACACACCTGGAACTCTTCGAGGGCCTAGTCATCACGACAAGGACGGACCCGGTTTTCTCTGCGCATAATGTTCCAGAGGCTCGAGTACACGGCCCCTGGAGTAGTTATTTGTCCCTGAGCTGGGAAAACAACGTTCTTGATGCCTCCATCAGCGAAAGTAAAATCTCACCTCGCACGAGTCCAGTCATCACGTCTCGAGAGGTTGCTTGGTTTAAACATAAACACGGTGAGGTGTTCCAGATGGTGACCGGGAGAATAAATCCTTCAGTGGAGGTGGCCTCCGAGTCACCTTCAAGTTTTCACCTTTCCTCCGTGGAAGGCAACTGGTAATTGGGATCTTGGTGGTTTGGAATGTCCGGTTGTTCTAGTCTTCTAGAGCAATGACACGCAGCAGGCCAGCGAGGGGGGTTGGTTTGGCAGTTTCATTGGCACTTTACCGGTTAGATTAGATGGGCCATCCCTGAAAAGTGAGAGAGTGAAATTTGGATCCGTTTGGCCAGATGGATGGAATGGAAGGAAAGCCTTTGTGTGCATTCCACTCCATTTTAGCCCGTCATCAGCTGTTGATCTGGATTGCAGTTTGTTTGCATTCTTTGGGAAAGAATAAATGGATGGGATGGGAAGTTGCAATCTTAGGCGTCAGTCATTGTTCAAGCAGTGCTCGTGTAGGGCTTTTATCGATCTGCTTTGTGTAGGACAACTGATTGATCTTGTCTTCATATTAACATTTGCAAGAACAGTAAAACCTCGTTGTCATAGGGAGAAAAAGAGGATTCCTACTTATCTTGTAGTTTTTTTTTTTTTTTTTTGAGGCGTACTTATCTTGTAGTAAAACCGACAAATTTTGCCATCTGGCATGGGACAGAGACCGCTGAAAGCGACCAGGAAACATTGATTGCATATCCAGACGGGGTAAGAACAGGTATGATCGATTTTGGAGATTTGGTAAAAAAAAAAAAAAAAAAAAATTGTGGAAAGATAACCCACACCAAAATAAACGAGATAATGTTTTACTGAAAAAAAAAAACACACCTCAATGAATAGAATTTCATGTCAGTTTCAGACAGATGTGAATTTCCAGTTCTTTTCCAAGCAAAACCAGTAGAAATGTAGAAGTTGACGATGGTTCTCAAACAGTATAAACATCTGACCATTACACTGTCTTTTCCGGCAAAACACCAACGGTTGACGGTGTGCGTAAAATGCAGTTCACCTATACTGTGTGCTGAATTACCCTGTAATATGGCAAGTCAACACCATCAGCTACCACCATGTCCATGTGCGCCCAAAAAGGCCAACCATTGAAGAGCACAACTACAATTTCTGTTCTCCCGAAATCTTCAGCATCAATCAATCAATCAATATAATCGGAGTGGCTCGACTGCTCGCATCAATAAACAGTTAATGTACCTTAACTCGTCTTAGATAAGTACAGCCGAAACGTCCTGAGCCCTTAATTAATCATTACAGAGTCGTCCCATTCAGGGCAATCACGGTCTTAGAAACTATCATGGTTTATAGTTTTTGGACGTTGTGTCCAAGAAACTATCTCCCCACAATTCAATTTTCTATCATGATGTTACATGCCCCCACTTGTCACTCTCATAAATTGTCTTGGTTTACGTGAAGACCTGGTTTTAACAGTTAGACTTGGTTTCTTGTGTTTTTCCTCTCTCTTCAATAAATACAAATCCACATCAGCAAAAAAACAATAAATAGAGGGAGTAATAAATGAGGATAGAAACCACGGTAGAGTCTGCGTTGTGAGTGCTCTCATACTGCAACAAATTTCATTATTCGAGCTGTTCGGCTGGGTTCACGCCGCCGGTCCCAGAAATTATATAATTCTTCCGAGCCCACTTAATCAGGCTATGATCAATACGATCTTGCTGTTTTTTTAAAAAAAATGTAAATAAATATCTAAAACAGAAATGTTTCAGGATTGCACACAGCTGGCTAGAACCTCTGATCCCCGAAATCATTTTGGCACTATTTGTGGCTCATGGTCATGGCAATTCATACATTGGCAGCGTCTGCTTGGCAGATGGCAACCCCCACTACACACCTAACGCAGCTGTTGTTGTAGCTCAGTGCAGTAGGCAGGCAATACAAAAGAAACAAAAGAGGGAGCCTGGATTTCAGTGGCCCCTGCTGCTGGCTGGTGTCTCGGATAGATAGATAGATAGATAGCGCCGGGAATGGATGGTGCGCGCGAGGTTTTCAAGGGCCATGAGGCGAGGCACGGCCGTTCACAAAGAAGAAGGCCTCGGATGGCACGTAGCAGGGGAGGTGTAAGATACGATCCATCTAGCTTAGCTACTTTGTGTCGTTTTCCAGCTACAGCCCACAGATGGCGAGCTGCGATCGATGTGCACAGGTGAAAGTAAAGGTTCCTCTATCTTCCTCCCTTTGGAGAGCAACGGTGCTAAGCAAACGCTAGCGTGGAGTGTGACAGGATGTGAGTGAAGCAGCTCGATCTGTGAACGGCGCAGGCGGCATATACTCGCTTTTGGATCACACGAATCCACGATGTGTGTGCAATTGAGCATCATTCAGAGAATCAGATCAAGGTTCATCCGAGCGTGCTGCTGGTGTTGGTGCCCGGTTCGGTTCTGGTTCCGGTTCTGGCTGCCGTGTGGTTCGGTTGGTCGCCTGAAATATTCTTCGTGGCCCGTGGGACGGGATCGGAGAGCGACGCCTCTCTGCTTTCTGTTTCTTGGATGCTAATCAAGGTCAAGGAGGCGCTGTTATCTATTCATCTGGGCGTACGGACGGAGGCTCTGGATGGATGGCGTGCGTACGTACGTAAGGTTCGGTGGCCAGAAAGCGAAGGGGAAGTGAGCTCGCACGCTCTCGACTCCGTTCCCCGCCGTCGATCGTACGTCCTTGAACGTGAACCCCACGGGCAAGTTGAGCTCCCGAAAGCCGACGGAGACCGAATACTTGTCTAGTCCTCACGCAGAGGCAGAGCCGAATATTGCAGCTTGCAGTTGCAGGCGATAAGATTATACGACGACGAAAGGCGGAGCCGAAAGCAGCGTGGGCGTACGTCGTCGGCCGAGACGGCGGAACGCACGCCAAAAAGGACGGACGACGATCCGTGTTCTCGTTGGCTGTTTTCCTTGGTGTGGCCGCGTGAGAATGGGAGGCACCGAGACGGCCGTCGGTCGTCGAGCTGGATAGGATGCGCACGCACGGGCCGTTGCTGCGTGTGAGCGTGTCGCGGTGCGGCCGTCGGCGGCGCGCGAGACATGACGGAAAGTCTTGCCGACGGCGGGGTGGAACGCATCGCCGGCTTTTGCTAGTATCTTGTCATGCTTTTTTCGTCACGGGTTTGCTGGATTGACACTTCTCGCGCGGAACGCGTGATCGGAAATTCGAAATGAAGCAAGAGCTGGTAGGTTTCTCGTTGGACACATCCATCCAGAAAATAACTGTTCATCGGTTACGGATTCCCTGATGCAGACTGGCTTGGAGATGCGACCAAATAAGAGGATTTGTTGTTACGTTATTATGCTTCCTTGCGTTTGTGTAGTCTACGCTATACAATACTACTGTACCTTGCAAGGGCCCGTCGGTACTGGGTCGGAAACCAGCCACATTGAACAATGAACATGTCTTGGTCTTCTAACATTTAAGTGAAGCCCATCGCAGGCCCGCAGTGCTAGATATGAGAGATCATTTGGGCTTCTTCCCAGGCCCATCAACGTGAAAAAAGCTGGCTGTTTATGAATCAGGCCCATATATAGTCCATTAAACCTCCCTCGTTTGTGCTTCGACGTGACAATTTTCCATGTGAAATATTCTTCACTCCTCTACAAGCTCAAGTTCTTTTTTTAAAGGAGTCGATTGTATTTAAAAAGGTAAATACTAGTACAATGATTTGGATTCTGACAAATGTAGTTTCTGAGCTACCACAAAAGAGTCCAAGCAATGGTTCACGCTTCATACAAATGTGCCTAGAGACAAGGATACAATCATACAGCTGTGTGTAAAAAAATGAATCTATTGTTCTGTTCTAGCTAATAAAGACAATTTCTATGTCAATTGCCAAGACCAAGAGCATTTGGCTTAAAGAGAGAAATGACCACGACCACCATATCTAGATCCTCGATGCCACACTGCAATGGTACAACTGATGCTCCTCTCAACTATCTAGTTGACCTATATCTTCGAGAATTTTAAATCTTGAGCCATAGATTTTGTATGGGCATCATCGGTTTCGAGATGTTGGCTTTACTTTTGTAAACATTAGATATGAGGACCTACATTGATCACAGCCGGAGATTAGTTAAAACACTAGGAAAAAAGCTTGGCCAATTTTGTGTCGTATTTAGAAAACAAAAATCTTATTTTGGTCTATGCACAAGTTATGCACACAACAAAGTTTTGTTATAGTATTAGCCTCTCGCTATAAAAAGTGTGCTGCTCCAAAAACAACACTAACAAAGGCTTAGTCTAGGCACTAATTCTAATATGCGACAACCATCAATGCTTGGTGTGATAGATATCTAAAGCCGCCTTCTCTAACATACGACATGTCTATCAGCGGTGGAGCTTGAATTAAAATTGAGAGGCGCTGAATGAACTTTAAGTAGTAATAAAGGGCGGCTAAATCAACAATTAATCAACATTTAAATGGTGAAATTAAGTGTCCCTTTAACATTTTTTCAAAGTTAAGGGGCATGGCCCACCTTGGTCTACACAAAAGCCCAACTCTTGCTTGGTATCCTTTTCTTTTTTTGTAGTATAGTCCAGAGGTGTATCCAATGTGTAGCCCTACAAATAACATACACAGAAGAATACTTTTCTTTTAACAAACATCACATCATTTCTTCTCAACCAATAGACCAAACAATTGCACTTCCTCACATACAAACTTGAGAACATAGTTTGGTGTCTACTTTTTTCTGTCTATTTTACAACCAAAGTGTAGAAACATAAAGTACAGTGAGGCATCCATGACAAAAACTTTCTCTGCACCTGGGGATGTGTTTCGTATCCAACATGAAGTATGTACACTAGGATATGATCGTTCAAAAAGCTCAGGTCCGAAAAATTCATCCAAAAACTCTAAAAGATGTGGTGCCAATTGCCATAAAAAAAGGCCTAAAAAATATGTGGATACTTAGCTAACACGAAAAGCGATAAATGCCTCTTGTTTTCTTGTTTTCCAGGACACGAAACATGTAACTGTGCACGGTGTCGGATATGATATCATTATCAAGCTAAAAAAAATTTACTCCATTTTATCGCAGCATACTCTGCTTCATACTACAAAAAAGCGATAACATATAAATAAATCGAAGTATACCTCTTGCCAATATATATCTATATCTAATATGTAATACTAAACTCAAAAAGTATATCCTTCAACTGTCAATTTCACCTTCCATAACGCCTCACACCTCTCTATCCTGTCTATGAATCAAAACTGACCATATGCTTAGAATAGTGCATGTCGTCTAACCATAGTAAAGGCTCGTTTGGTTTCATAAGTCATGAGACTTATTAAGTCAAAAAGTGAAATAAGTGACTTATTTTACCAAATAATAAGGACTTATTAAGTCATGAGACTTATAAATCACTTGCAATCATTTTCTTTTTCTTTTCACCCCGATTTATGAGTCACTCATTTTTCTCTTCTTTTCCACCACGACTTATAAGTCACTTGCAACCAAACAGACACATGACTTATAAGTCACTAATTTTTAATCACGACTTAATAAGTCACGACTTATGAAGAACAAACAGAGCCTAAGAGGTTTGATTCTAAATTTTTTATAGAGTTGTACTAGT